>OMKK01029417.1:0-65338 GCA_900302305.1 Polymixia japonica
CGGGCGCACCCTTTCTCATCCAAGCACACATATCTGAAGAGCTAAAAGCCCCCGGTATGGTCGGGCTCCATTTTGTAAAGAATGCCAATTTCATAACAACCCTTCCATTACCACACATTTGTCAAAAGATAAGAAGAAAGAGTGGAAAGAGCAGAAGAGAAAGAGGAAGGGTATCTCCGGGGAAATCCCTTCACTACTTTACCATCATAAAATGAGACGGGAATCAGAATACCTTCCATTACTCCCCCAATCTGTTCCTAGATGAAAATGCATCAAGGAGGGTATTATAATTCACAGAGAGGATAGTACTCTTCACTGAGAGCAGAGGGAGCCAGAAAGAGGAAAGCATAACTGATGAAAGTTTCTTTCAACCTGTCATCTAAATGTGACATTTAAAGAGATTTTGTGAAGACCTAAGCATAAAATTGCTTCTGCGCCCTTGATTAAAATTTGTACAAAATGGAAAGAGAGCAAATCCCAGACTGTAGAATCATATTATCTGGGCTAGGATCACAAGTAATGTAAATACTCCAACCCTCTACATGCTGCGTTGCACGACAACAAAACAAGTTTCATTTCTTACATTTTTTGTAGGGCTGGGCAATATATAGGTTTTCCAATATATCGCGATACATTTCACTGATAATATTGAAAACGTGAATATCGAGATATCGTGATAATTTAACCTGCGTGTTTTTTTAACATAATTTTAAAACATCCTCTCCCTTTCCCTCCTTTGCTCCAGTTCCCTGCATGTCATGACTCCGCCCATTTATAGCTCACGTGTGGCGTGTTGTTCCAAAAACGTACGCAAGACATTATGTGGATGTGTAGTATAGAAAGAAATCTAAAAATATCATCTCATGTCGAATATCTCCACTGGCTCCAAAAATATTGCGATATCATTTTTCAGCCATATCGCCCGGCCCTAACTTTTTGATGTACAGTACATGCAAGATAACATGTCGACACAGCTGTGTGAAGCCAACATGTTATATGAAGTCAACACGTGACCGCTCTCCACGCTGCAAACTGGATGTCAGTAGTGTTAACAGAGAAACAATTTGCAACGGCGGTCATGAGCACAGACTCCCTCAACCTTGAAGTAAGCCTATAGGGTAAAGGATCTTAATCTTTAACATAATGGTCAAACAGTTTTGCCACCTGTGAAGCCGTGCAGCATCTCATTACATGCCAACTTGGGAAACAATTTTCTTCAATTAGCTTTTTAATCAGCTGCTAATCTTCCTTCCTGCCTGACGTTACCCTCCCCGTTATAAACCCCCCCCACCCCTCATCACCGTTCATTTCGCTCTTCAGCTTTTCTGTGATTCCCTACTCTTCCATCCCAATACACCATAAGCTAATGTCTGCAAGGTCCCCAATATCATGGATAATACGAAAAGAGGACAAAGTTTAAGCTGCAAGGACATTCAATCCTTGCCACTCTGGGTTGACATCAGTGCAACTGATAAGCGCTGTTATCAGGCATGATGCGGCCAGGCGAGGGCTTGCCAGAGAGATAAGCACCCTGCGCTCTGCAGTCCATCTTTTGTCTCCCAAGGATTTTTGATAAGGACGTTTTGACAGACAAATTGGCCCGTTCCATCAATGATAGATTCAGTTTTTTGGGATCTGGGGGAAAAATGGCATGAAATATAAAATGTCTCATTTTGTATCCCATTGTCTGTCCTGGGATCAGGACAGGAGTCTGTGTGAGATGAGATGATAACAAGGTCACTTGAGGAACGACAAGGGCAGTGATGAGGAGACGAGATGATGGGGGGGGGGGTTGAGTTTTTAAGTTAAACTCAATCCAGATGGCATCCCCTCAAGACACATGTATCCTTTAGGAAATAGCCTTGACACAACTATTGATAAGACATAATCAACCTGCTCTTTGAACTGCAAAATGAATCATAGCTTCAATATCTATTGTCTCTCTTCACTTTCTTGTACCCTCAGTTGTTCTCTGACAATCTAGGCAATGTGAATCACATTTCTCATGATAATAAATTCGGCTACACACCGTTACCCAGAAATACAGATAAAAACAATTGATCAAGTTAGCACACTTTCCAAAATGTAGCCCGTGCTTATTGAGCTTGATTGTGGAGAGCTGCAGTACATTAATATAAGTGGGGGCATAAAATGTGTGAAGTGATTGACCTCCTAAAAGCCTTAAATTACAGATGGCCTTAGATAAGAGCATCTGTCTGACCTTCTAGAATCTTTCCTCTACTTATAGCAGCCTCGAGGGGCCTGAATGAGAGTAGAAGCACATTGCACTGAGACCTTCCCTTTCAACAAAAAAAAAATGCAGACAAAAGGTAAACACTGGATTAACACACACACACACACACACACACACACACACACACACACACAATTCCCACTCCACCATGTGCCCCTCCATATCCCAATTCTTTCAACCGTGTTAGCATTTTCCAGAGTCCTCAGTTAATAATCAGATGATAATGAAAAAGATTTAAGTTGAGAACCCTTTTTACTCTCTAGTTGGATTAGCATGCGAGTGCTATGCTAATGTTTCTTCCCTCCCTTCTCAGTTTTAGCCCGGTAGCATCGACGGGAAAATAACATAAGAAGACAGCAAGGAAATGACAGTAGTTAGCGTATAATTAAATCACATTGTATGTTATTTATGCCAATGATAATACAGTCTTCACAGTAGGCACAACAGCACCCTGTCTGAGTAACTGAGTAATGGAGACAGGACGAGTAGTCTGACATAGACACAGACAGACCTGGACAGCAGTGCTGCTGCAGCTGCTGGTTTCATCTCCGAACGCTCCCCCACACCCAGTCCCCCTAACCCCCTCATACATTTTTAATAGAATCTATTACTCTCGGATTAGCCGATAAGAGCTGGCCTGGTTAAATTCTCTAATAGTTTGCATAATTGGTATCAGAGCACCATATAAGAGCGAGACCCAGATTTCTCTCTTATGTTCTCTTCTCTGTAAAAAAAAAAAGAAAAAAAAAAAGACACAAAGGTTGAAATAAAGGACATCCAAACAAGCCGGAGCCACTCTGCCCTACACAATAAGCACGCTCAAGGCCCGAGGCTGGTAACAATGAGCCTCATTTCCATTGAGATTAGCTCATGTAAAAGGTATTACAACAGTGTTAAGCAGGGCTTTCTATACAATTCATGCACATGCTCAAAATATATGTAAAATAAATACAATGGCTGACTAAAGTCCCAGAGAGATGTCAGGAACAACACAATCACACAGCAGTTATGGTTGGGTTGGGTTGGGTGTCTAGGAGGTGGATTATGTGTTAAGAAGAATGCTATGCCCAGCCTTTTTCAACCAATTTAAGGCCTATTTCATCATTGTTTTGAATAGGGAAATACTATACATAGTGGAGATAATATAACATACATTGTTTACGTCACCTTGATATTTCCCCGGTAATATATTTCCTGCACAAACTCTCAATTTTCTCACAAATTTGGGTAATTAATTATTGCATAAGTCTATGTAGTGTAACAATAAATCTTCAATCTATTATGGAAATCACAAGCTGAAAAAATGAAACATATGGTAGAATGTACTGCAGAAAAGTTCAAGTTTTTCAAAAGTAAAATTTGCTCAAATCAATTGACACATGGTTGCAGCACAATAACAAAGGCAGTGATGCTTTTGCATTGCGGCAACAGGTCTTCAACTTTTTAACTTTATGATGCTTGAAAATCATATGCCAATTTCATGGACATTTCCCTCTTACTATCACAAAGACCAAAAGCACTTGATTAGGTCACTAATCCTAAACTACTGTTGCATTAAGATGGCCAACAGATTTGGTGTTAAATGCAGTGCATTATAGATTTGGCTCTTTCATTGGACCTTCTCAATTGGGTAATGAAAAATATTTTGAATAATGTGTATGTAATCAACAGTCATAATAGAGTACAACATTGTTGGCAATGCAAATGCACGGAAAATGGTTTTGCAGCTATATGAGGAAAATCTATATCAAAAACATAGAGTTGTATCATACATTTAGCTTGCCAACAGTTTTCTATCTATCTATGTTTGCTTAAATGAATAATAGCAGTTACTGAGTGAAAACTGAGATTAGGGCTGGGTGATATGGCTAAAAAGTGATATCACAATATTTTTGGAGTCAATGGCAATATATGATACAAGACAATATTTTTTACATATCCACATAATGGCTTGCATAAATGTTTGCAATAACACGTCTCACATGAGCTACAAGTGGAGTCGTGACATGCAGGGAACTGGAGCAAAGGAGAGAAAGGGAGAGGATGTTTAGTGTGGATTTTTTTAAGAGTAGCAGTGTTGTAAAATTATATTAAAAAACAAGTAGTTCTCTGACAATGCTCCTTTTCTGACAGTTTATTTAATAGCATTCAACATCTGGCATATTGCACCAACAAGCATAATGTATCATCGAAAGGAAAAAAAAAAACCTTTAAATTAAAAGAAAGCCCAACTCCTCATGATTAGAGCATGAATGATTAATCCTGCCAACAGTAGCCCAATTTATTTATTGCAAAATATTTGTCAAGATGAGGTTTATATTTTGACAAGCAATAAATGCATCATTCATTTTAAGTGAGTATAGGGTTTTTCTGTGAGCTTGTGAAAGCAGACAATCTCTCAAAACAAACTCTTTGCAAGACAGTCATTGTTCATTGTTCGTTCAGAATTAGAACGTAATTAGTGGAATATCCAGATTAAAAAGGGGATCATCTCGATTTTCAAATTTGCCTAGCTAATGAAGTTTGCACTTGTTGTTTGTGCACATTTGTGCACAGTGCTACGAGCACTTAGGAGGAAACCACTGATTGAGATAAAGCTTTTATTGTACGGCTACACCACACAATTTTAAAATGGATTTCTAGGAAAACTGGGAAAGACGAGTTATGATCTAAAAAATGGATTAATCTTTTGAAAACTATTAATCCCCACTTCCTGTTTACATGATGCAGAATACCATATTAGGCATGAACACAAAGCTGTCAGGGCACAATTAAGTCTTATCTTAGTGGACAGCCTTGGTAGGGAGTAGGAAGCCTTGGACTCACCCAAATCTGCCCTTGCAGACAGATGGTGCCAAGGTAAGAGCAACACTCTGTATGGGATGAAGTCTGACCAATGCCAAGGGAGCATTAAAAGGTAAACAAGGTCTTATCTTATCCTTATCCACATATGTGTGTGCACACTGGGACGCATAGTAAACTAACTAGGGCCACAGTGTCCAACCTTGACTTCAAAAGGGAACAGTTAGTGAGGTAGTGAGCTGAAAGTTGTATACAGATTTCTCTTCATAAGAATAATATTGATACATACCAGTGTAGTCAGACATGGGGGAAATCACAGGAATACATGTTTAATGACAGGATAACAGACAGCGGTGTATAATTGCTCAGGGTAATAAACTGATGTAATTCTGGTATGATCCCATTATTTAAAAACAAAAAGCAAACAGGAACTAAGTCAATCATTTCAACTGCAACAACATCAACTGAATTCTCATCTCAAAATGCATCCATGTCATGCAACAAGTTTGTTGCATTGTTGCCATTGTTCTGAAATGTTTGTACTTCTAGGCTAATTCAAAACAAGCCCTTAGCCAGAGCTACAGGTACAGCCCTTTACATATGGAGTCCTATAACAGACACGTTCCAATGCCAAATGCTTTGACATTGACTCAGATAATGACTGCTTTGAAAAACAGAAAAATAAATACATTTTGAAGTGAACAATGCTGTAAATATGCAGTGAAGCACGCAAACTGAATACAGACGCAAATGACAACAGGGGACCAACCATCCCATTTTAAGTAGTGGTGCTTTATAATCCACCCTTTGTTCATTTTATCTACTGGGACTGCAAGCTAAGATAGCTCAGCTCTTGAAATAATGAAAAAAACTCCCATAGTCTTGTATCAGTTCATAATCATATACAGGACAGACACGATAGGGCAAACTTTCTTAGTAAGGAAAAAATAAACTGACCTTGTATTGGTTTTGCATTTGTCCTAAGTTGCTTAAATCGACTAGAACCAAACTTAGCTACACTAGACAGAGCTGGACATGAAGATCACGTGGACACACTCAAGGTCTTCAATCATGTCCCTTAAAGGAACTAATAGAACGATCAAGAAGGAATTATAATAAAAGGGAAGAAATTGTAATAAAAAAAGGGAATTATATCCTTATTTCATTTGTTATATAATTTCTAATGAATTCTTTTAAAATTCTTGATCTCTTTAGACTATTACACAAGATTGCATCCACAAAACAGAAATCTTCCTACAGCATATAGCTAGCTAGCTATCTCTTAAAACGCTGCCTCTCTCTCGCCCCCGCCTCCCATCCACCCCCATGCCCCTCTCCACAACCCACTTCTCTGCAGAGGCAAGACCGTTCATTATGCTGTCAAGGGTCACCGATTCCTTCAAGTCATTAAAAATGTTAATAAAACAGAGAACTCATGAGAAAAGATTGAGAAAAGGCTCCCTGCAGGGCTTTCACATGGGAGATAACTTTACACACTTAATGATAAGCCTTTTACCAAGCATGGTGGAAAGACCAAACTGTTCTAGGAGAAAGGAGCTTTGATCCCTGGACTAATCCAAATGACCTCAGCCTGCTGCTTCCCCATTAAGGGCAGATAATGTTGCATCAACTGCAATCTGGCAGTGTGTATCATTAATTTAAGATAGTGACCGAACACCATAATGTAGACAAAATAAAAACTACTCAAATGGCAAATAAGTCTGCCAGTCTCGCCCCCTCCCCGATGACCTCAGAGGCCCAGTCCTTAACCCTCCACCCTTAACCCCACATCCCTCTGTCCCCTCATCCTATTAAAATGAAAAGACCAATTAGGCAGATTTCAAAAGATGGCAGGCTGCCTGTAATTACACGCGACATCCCTTAGCAGATAAAAAGGTGATTACTATGGGTGCACGAGAAGAACTGCTTAGCAACCAAGTCACTGACATTATCCCTGTAAAAGAAGCAGAACGACTGGGCGGACTCATTCCCTTACTGAGGTCACTTTGCATCCTCCTATTATTCATGCTGTTGGCTATAGGCTGAAAGACAATACAAAACTCACAGCACATACTGTAACTAGACCACAGTTCTGAGGTACGTGGGTGACATGGTGGAATACAAAATGATCTCAATCAGTCATTGATCTGGTAGGGACAATAACGATGGCAACACCAAAAGAAAAGGTCATTTTCACATTGAACGACTTCCTCTAGTTTAATAGCGCTTGAGGTTGAGTGAGCCTGGGGAAACTTCACAGTTTATAACACGCTAGGTCCACTAAAGCTCAGCTGTGCTTCTGAGAGAGTAGAGGGAAGCAGGCAGTCGATGAGGAATCTCCTACGGCAAACTGCTGATGGGGTGTGAGGAGATCAGAGGAAAAACCCCAGGGATACCGACGCATAACTTTTCAAAAATGCTACCCTATCCAGACTCTCAAACCAACTCTCAAGCCAACCAAGAAAAAAATCAAGCTCAGGCCCAAAACAAAGCATATACGCCATACTAGCAAGCTGAATATTTACTATTGTAATAAACAGCATTGCAAAAGACCCAGGAAACTAGTAATTATTCATTATTTTGCATGGTACCACCAACGGCTAAGCCTAGTGGACTATGATTCACACGCCTAGCTGCAGGATTCAAAACCCCATATTTCTTAAAATATTAATGGTCTCAAAAACAATACAGATCCCAGGTAGAGCAAAGCTATTCTAGAGTAATTACATCGCATTTAAGTTCCGTGACATATTAAACATGTAGCACTACATATTGACTGGCAGGTGAAATTAAGATTTTCAGCCACTGCTATTCAAACTGTGAACATGACAGAATTATGAAAGCAGACCAGTGAAATGGATTGAATGTCAAACCAAGACCCATGAATAAAGCAATTTCCTTAGTGGAGAGGAGGAGAGTAAGGCACTAAAATGTTCATTTTGATTAATTACATTGTGGCAATTCAAAAGCCATAATGTTTATTTCATGATCTGAATATATTTAGAGGCAATTATATAATAGAAAATAATTTGACAAACAAACACAGGAAAGGCAGCTTGCCATTTCTGATTTAGTGTCAGATGGCTCAAGACAAAACCTGGGGGTTTGCATGTTGCTCTTACTTCTGTCCAAACAGAATTGCAGTTGGGCTGAAGAAGAGCAAATGTATTGCAGCCTTTTCTCTTTTATGGTCTAGCTTTGCTGGGAATCTGTGACATCCCGTCTTTCTGGCCAATAAATGCTCTGACACAAGCAAGAAAGCATGCAGGATAGAATTTCACACCTGGTCTATAATCTATATGGCCCTTTGCTGCGGCCAACCTTCAACCTCGGTTGCCACCGGTGCAATGAAGTGCGATGATCCCACCTCCGGCTTAGACAATAGAAATGGAAGCTAAACCTTCAGAGACAGCTTTGAAGGACCAATAACGTACTTCAAAGCATTTCCTATAACCACTGAGATTCTGACATAGAAGTCCTCCTTTATTGCAAGCTGTACATTGGTCACAAAAACATTCACGACTCACGACGTAGGCAGGCGGACTGCTAGACTCAACCCTTTGGAAACCCTATGGTTCCTACTCAAAACAATTTCAAGAGCAGTAAGAAAGTATTTAACAATTTACTAACGCGGGTTTATTCCTTTAAGTACAGGTTTGTTACCTAAAATGGAAAAAAAAATCAATCAAGTAGCGGATATAGGCCTTCTGTATGGTATATTTAACTATTTTCAGGGTTCAAAGACATTTCAATACATGTCTGTTTAAATACCTCTTCCAATCAATGCAGGCAGCTAATTGGGTCCGAATGGTTATTTCTTGGATTCGTTCAAAACACATCTACACGAGAGCATTACAGCAACAGTACAAAACAGATGTGGACTAAGGGCGAGACGCTCCTATCCATTCGTGCGCACTGGGCATCTTCAATCTTTTGCGCTGTCGACCCAAAATCAACGCAGGGTTAACCTTGACAACATGCTATTACACTACATTAATATTTCAACTAATATTCTAAATCGTTTTCTTAAGCCAATATTGTCATTCTTTATATCATTTCAGGACATACAGCAGTAATTCAAAGACAATTCACCTGCTATGACTGCAGAGCAAATAAAATATTTTCTGCATTGAATATTTATTTCCTATAAGCCCACAAACACTGCGTGTGAAACATGACTACACACTAAACATAGTAAGTTAAAAGCACAAAATAACCCAATTCTTACAGTTTTATCTTATCATAAGGCTTGTTTATCTTTGGTTCGCCACGGCTGATTGGTTGATCTCCTGGTCGGAAGGCGTTTTTCCTCCGCAAAAGCAACCTTGCCACTAATATCCCGATGAGTGATAGGAAACTCGGAGGAAATATCCATTGATGAGGTCAATTCCCTGAAGTGTACTTCTTTGACACGATTAATACTCCTGTAAAAGGCAATTTCAACATTTACGTTTTGCTTGCCATTGCTTCCATCGCTTCTCGGCAGCCGACTAAGCTAGGCTACAGTATGTCGGAGTAGAAAGGATGCGATCTCCGCACTGTTGAAACCGGCTCCAGACCAATCAATCAAGAGATATTTGAATATTCCCACGGCTCGGCCAATCGTTTGAAAGAGAAGGCGGTAGTTGCGGTGACGCCGATTACGTCAGAGCAAGCACGTTGTTAGTTCGCGGAAAATTTTAAAGGAATAGAACGTTCGACATGAGCAGCCGGAATATCGGGTTTGTTTTTGTGGCAAATTATACTGATCATTATCCAAGCAGTATGAATGGAAAAATATAACAGTGAAGTGATCATCATTTAGTGTAACAATGATGATCAATGATAATGATGTACACCCCTAGACTATACTGGTGGTAGGTTACATTCTACAGTCCTCTACTGATAGACCTACTGAAAAATACTAATGTGACTTTTTAGAAATCATCTAGTCATGACCCATTTGCTTTCATCAGACTGCCACAGCATCACTAACAATTAGAGACAGTCCTTCTGAAAGCACTACCATTAATAACTATTATTTAATCAGGCCTGACAGCAGATAGAGATTTCACTTATAGTAAAATGCTGTCTATGCCAAAGCTGTTTACCAGAGAAAATGATTTAATTTGGCTTGTTGCTGAAAACGTTTTTTACGTGTGTGAGAGAGAGAGAGAGAGAGAGAGAGAGAGATATGATTAATGAATGAATTAATGATTAATCATGACTGAATTTCATACTGTAATCTAGATTATCCAGTTTCAACACTATTGAAAGAATTATATGAGTATGTGAAGCTCAGTACACCTGTTCTCTGTTAGACACAAGTGTACTTTTACATTTGTTTAATACATTTTGCCTCCTGAGTTGTTCAAGATTATTTAATACAATTTATTAATATAACACTGTATTCTATGTTAACCTTAAGGACCCCAGGTACGTGAAACATCCTGATAGCTGTGACAGGATATATATTTTGCAACCTCTGCTTGAGTACCCATCCAACTTAAATCTAACAACATTTACCTGTGGCTGTCAAAATGTCTCAAGTCGAACGTGTTATAGGACTAATGACATCACAGCAAGAACTGACTGCCTCAGGGGGTAAGTAAATATACCTGTGCATACGTGCTTGCATTTGTGCTTTTATGTGTGTGCGTGTGCATGTGTGCACGTGCGTGTGTGTGCGTGTACACGTGCGTGTGTGTGTGTGTGTCTGGTCCAATGCTTCTGCCGGTGCTGTCACACACAGATGGCTCCAAATTCACCGTCTGCCTGACTGCGTAAAACAGCTGCACCCACCTCTGCCCTTAAGCTTCTGGCTCCCATCTTGAATCTGTGACCTCATATCCTATTTTACTCAGACATGCAGAAACACCCCAAGATCCAACCAATTTTTAATATTCAGATGGTAAATTATTCTTTGAACAAGCCTGTATTAAACACATTTCATATACACTCTACATTCCAACAAATATTCCCAACACTTGAGTTTGTCACAGTGAACCAACCAGACACTTCTAATCCAAACTTTGATTGGCTCCAAGTGAAAGACAGATGTTTGCCATCCTTTGAGAATGACAATTGGCAACACACCAAGCATAACGACTTCAGGCAGTTATATTCTAACCAACAACTGCTGTCAGAGAGATTATTAATTCTTATTTCTTAACAAGTCCCCAGGTCATTCTTCAGTTTGAATGAGTTCTGCAGATGGCAGATGAGGTTAGCATGCCAGTATCCCTATATTACATGCAAGTGTTAGATTGGGGAATTATTGTCTTGATAATCACATATTGTTGTTGCAACTATACCTTAAAGTACGATAAATAACTAAACTAAAACTAAACACACTAAATAATTCATAGTGATCAAAGAGGGCTTATTTTGCACCAGTGCAATATAATATCAGAAAGAGAACCTAACGCTAACGTGGCAAAAAAATCCAAAGATCTTTTAAGTTTAGTTTGTGAAAACGGCATGCAGACATCATGACCAATCAGTTACTTTAGGTGAAGGGCACTATTCTTGTTGAGGAAGAACCAAAAATAGTACATTATAGAGTACATTACCCTCTAGTTGAACTATTTTCATAGAAAAAAAATTCAAAACATGAGGCAGACAGATGAGCTCATAAGCTGCAACAGGATATATCTTTTGCTTAAAGAAAAAGTTTTACTTAAAGAAAACATTGTAGGCTACAACTGTTTTTTCTCTCTCATTTACATAACAAATAAAGCAAAACATAAAGACCACGCAAATATGTAGTAATAAATGAGTAAAAAAAAAAGAAAAATGTACAGTGGAATCTCTAAGAATGAGCTTTTAGGGAGATGAGTATTGATGAGTTATTCACACCTATGTATTATTATCAAATTCTTGGAAAATGTTCTCACTTATGTTTTAGAATTTTATTTATTTCAAGTTTTCGGCTGATGGAGGGTAAATAGCATTGAGCATACTCCGCATTTTTCCTGCATTACTTTGAAAGTATAAATGGCTGATTCTATCAAAATTCACACCCTAAAATCTTAAGTATGTCATAAAAACCTCCACATTACTTAGGAATATGCATTCACAAATTTTAATTTTGTCAGACAGACATATATAATGGTTCAAGCATTAAACTAATAAGAGTTATTTCTCTTTTAACATTATTTATCCTTATTGAAATCACTAAGGACAATATCAGTTTGGCGTTTTTATTTTTTTATTTATATATTTTAGTGAGTACATATTGATGTCATTTTAGTTATAAATGAGGGATTGCTGTATTCATCATTTGCACATACAACACATTCATATTAGGCCTAAAATGATACAAGATCATATACATCAAATGATATTTACACCAACTATGTGTTCTCTCCAAATATACCTGCCCTTATTCTCATTCTGATAGACCTTGGGTTTTAGCCCTCCCTCTTAGAACTGTCCTAGTCGGACAGGAATGAACCTGGCGTTGACGCTAAGACTCCCATCTGTGCCTGGCAGGCAGAGGTGAATAAACCAATGAAGTTCTTGGTAAGTGTCCTCTCTCACCCCGTGTTACTGGCTACCCTCATCTCTGTCATGATGAAAAGGAGAGATCACAAGGGTAATTTAATAACAGCAGGAGTCTGGGGCATCCCTGAAAACGCTATCGTTAACCGGGCCATGAGAGACTTTACCAGTTCCACATTATCTACACAATGCCTGATAGTAACAAATAGTTGCTCCTAAACATTACCTTATTTGTTGACCTAATTTGTTGTTGAAAAAACTGATCCTGTGAAGTGGTCTCTCCAGTCGCTCACAAAATGCAAGTACACAAAGATTTGCAAATGTTGTACCACCGCCTCTGTACCTGACTGAGCAAGTGTGAATATTTCACTCACTCACTCACTAACGTTCATGTTATGGAGCTTGAATTATAGTTCCTGTTGTAGCATCCTGCCCCCTGCTGGCCAGGGCGCCATTCTACACCACCAAGTCTATGCTACGATGTCATGAATATGTGGTGCTCCACGAAGTAACGTATTCTCAAAAACACACACTTGGACGGAGTGTAATCCTTTTAAAGATATCTGTCCACTTTGGAACAAATCGCATTTGTGTTCGTTTTCAGCAGTAAGTATTTGATTAATAGCTCTACCTTTTGGCACATGGTCTGCTGTACACTGGTTCTGACTGTACTGGAACGTAAGTGCGTATTCCTTTCTGACCACGCCTTTCGCTGGGCAAAGTCTTGGAAATATTTCGGTGTGGCAAAGAGAAGAAGCACACTGAAGCTACTCTTAAAAGCTCTCCATTCTCTTGTTTGTAAGTACTTTTTCACGTATGTTAACTTTTGAATTTATGTGAATCCAGTGATATAACAATAGCACAACAAATACATTCTTTCTAAGTTAAAGTTTTTGCCCATAATCGAGGAGGAGTTGACTCATTTTCTGTGAGAGTAGCTATCGTGGTACATTGTGGCAGATCTATGAATTCAGATGACCATATCATGTCATCGCGAGAATACAAAAGAGCACCCATTGCTTGTCTCGGCGTTATTCTCAGTTTGAGAATTCGAGTTCCTGTATTAATGCCACTGAAAAGAACTATTTTGTCAATATTATTCCTTTAGTATACATTGTGACATTTCATCTGAGTACACCATGATTTTCTTTCATCATACATTTTTCTATCACAGAAACTCAACTCTAGATAGAGCTATATCCAAAAAATGTTAATTACATAGGGCAATCCTACCAGCTGGCATACGCACCTTATACTTTCAGTAGTTACTGTATAATAACCACATATGCAGTACATGAAAAACTAGTAACGTTAGCCTGTATCATAACAGTTTTCATCATACTTAATTTAGATCATACAGACCCTTCAACCACCAAAGCACATCTAACTTAACATTTCAAGATTGGTAAATTTTAACATCATATTACACAGTATTAGGTTGTAGGTAATTTTTTACCTGGACTAATACCTTTGCCGGTGTTGAAACAATAGGTTGCCTATGTAACCTAGGGGTAGTGAGGTAGTACCCCAACCAGAAGGTCCTGGGTTCGATCCCCCATCTCGTCATATCCTTGAACAAGATACTCAGTCAAATTGAACAAGAACATCTCCTGTTTAACAAGAAAGCCCAACACATTATGTTCTTCCTGTAAGGAACCTAATGTCTCAAACAATCCTGGTCTAATTTTACAGGTCACTAATCTGCACTGACTGGCTATTAGCTGCCCTCCATAAAAGAACTTAAATATATATTACTCTGGGAAATGAATCCAGTCCATTATGACCAGTTATATAAACATGAATATTGACATGCATAGGCTATCTGAACACAGCTCAACTAATTAATAGGATGTAGACATGTTAACATGTTGATTGCGAATGTGAATGTGGACTTGACCCACGTGAAATGAGACAGCCCTGTCACTTAAAGAATGGCATTTTCGCTGCTTTTGGATCACTTGGCAAATACTGCTTTGAGAGAGACCATCTATAGGGAGCACACAGGTATGTTTGTGGGGAGTGATGGCTGGTTCCTCACCGGTGGCTGCGGCTATTCTTTGCTATGCCCATTTTGTTATTATAACTTAATATCAAACAGTTGTTTTAACTATATATATATATATATATATATCAAGTGTGCAGGACTCAGATGACACCACATCACATCCTCTGTAATCTCTTGCTATGCTCTTATTTTTTCCATGCTTGTTACTCCAGCTGTGTTACTTTTTAAAGCCATGTGTTTCTTGTGTGTGTGTGTGCATGTGTGCATGTGCGTGTGTGTATTAATAAAAAGTTAAAAAAAATAAAAATTAATTAAGCCTTTGACCCAGGCACCGTGCATGTGCATCCAATATAGGCATGATTGGCATTTATCATTAGACACACCTGGAATAAGAACAAATCACGTCCATGTGTAATATCTCCCATTATATATTTGCATATGCACTTCCCTCTCTAGAGTAAGAGGCATAATAATTTAAGAAAAGTATTGTGAATGAGGCCCAGTGTCTGCACAACACTATACTGTTATACATTGATTTTACCAAGTTCAGAAAGGGGCTATGGAGGGCCCTCTTGTTCCCTGACTTTAGGGGACCTTGTAACTTCTGTTCTGTTTCTATTGTGAGGATAATACACAGAGCCTGAAGCCTCCTTTACTCATCAAAGGCAAATGACAGACAGTAGTGCCTCATAGTAGAGGCTGTGCACTTTAGGAACATACTTTAGAAGGTAAATTGCCTATCTTTTTAATCATTGCAAGTGCCCTATAAGTAGGGCAGTCTTATTGGACAAGATCTCTATGCCTGCATAGTGCATCTAGCAGATGTCAGAAGAGACAGATATCAAGAGGTGATGACAGATTTATACATTTGACTTAGACAGGTGAAGTGGTTAATGCACAATAATTACAAGACTATGTCATTCAAATGGGAGGGTTTAGTAACTTTCGAAACTGGCAGGACATCCAGATCCAAGGAAAGCTTTGTTCCAGTCTCTATTTGTCGGTGAAGAGTGAGTCTGAACAATATGGTCATTATGCCCAATTAGATGTATCTTAAGTGGATGTGTAGCTAGCTGTTAAAGTGACAGCCCGTGCAACCAGGCTGGCTGCGCCTCCCAAGGCCAGCAGAACCTCTGGCCTTTTTTCAGACGCAACTTTTTTTACAAGTGGTTCTGCGAAGATGGAGACATCTAGTGATCATGTCACTTGCTATAATGTAGAAACATTTAATGCATTACAATAGTATAGAGGTCAAGACCTCTGGAAACACTATTGACCGGTCTATAATATTATAATAAACAACAGATATCCTGGAATTATTACCTTGAATCATTTTTAATATTCAGAAAACTTATAAAACCTACTGATCACCAGGTATGACACAAGGTACATGGACCTAAGCAAAGTCCTGGGCAGACTGCAGACCCTGACTCCAGACCAGCTGCGAGAGGCCGTCCTTGGAGCAGGCCTGAATTGCGGCCCAGTCACCGCAACCACGAGGGCCATCTTTGAGAGAAAGTTAGCGCGTGCCTTGATGGAGAAGGAAGGAGACGATGCAACTGACAAAAGTAAAAGCTTTGCTAACGCACAGTCAGAAGCACCGCCAGGCGACGGAGGGGAAGACAGAGATTGTGGTCAAAGCCTGAAACTCGATCTGTCGGTGGAGGATACTGAAGGAGATAAGGGTGCTGCCCCGTGTGGAGAAACAGAGGAGAGTCCATCACAATCACCGTTAGTGTATTATGGTATATGTCCTCAAAGGGAAGCCTCTTCAGAAATAGATGGTGAGACTGAAATTATGATTACTCTTAGCTGCAATGTTCCACATCTCATACAAACATCACTGATCTCTGTTTGTGGTCTTATGTTTTCCATCAGAAAAGGTCCATGTCTATGTGGACAGGAAAAAAGCACTTAAAGCCTTTGGAAGAATGAATGGGGCTAGGTTGAAAGACTTTTCAACAAGAGTGGAAGCAGAGACGTTCTCAAAAGGGATGAATGAACTTATCATAACCCCTATAAGCAGTCCAAATGGGCCACAAAGTACCCTGGAGTCAGATGATTATATTGGTAGGATATGTGGTTTCCAGACATAATTCTAACTGACATAAAGTTCACTCTTAAACATCACAGATTGAGCTAAAACCATTGTGTTTAATTGTTGATATCACAGGAGTGTCACCTTCAAATCCGGAGAAAGCCAACGAGTTTCCTTGTCCCCGAACTCAGGACCTGACAGCCAAGCTAAGAAGGGCTGTGGAGAAAGGGGACCAGGCAGCCTTCAGCCAGCTGGTGTGGGATAATCCACGTTACCTTGTAGGATGTGGAGATAACCCCACTATTGTGCATGTAAGTTATAATTTAAAAAGGAAAGCATTCCAAAAATAGAAAGAGTAAAATAAAATATTTGTTATTTCACAGTCTTGTGCCACAAACTACATTCCAGTCTCTGCACAGTGTGACTCTTTCCAGCATCAAGAATGCATGTTCTTCAAAGTTTGTGATATATTTAACGCTTCTGTTCAGTATAACGTCATCATGGTACACTCTGCCTTTGAACTGTGTGTCAGGTATTGTTGTTATTGTCCAATGTGCGTCATTATGTATTGAGGAACTGTCAATTTTAATTTTTTGCACCACGTGACCAAAACAAACATATTCACCATCACTGTTGTGGTGAACATTTACAGTATTAACATTACTTCAGTTTAAAATAATGAATCCTGGTTCTCTCTTTATTAGCAAGGATGCCACTATAATGTTCTGCATGTGGCAGCCAAAGAAAACCAGCCTGGAATTGTCCAGCTTGTCTTGGAGATCCTGGAGAACCCCAAGTTCATGAGACTCGTGTATCCTCATGACCAGGAAGACATGCTTCAACGACGCATTCGCTACATCATAGATCTATATCTTAACACACCAGATAAAACAGTGAGGACTGTAATTAATAATCCAAACAAAAGATCGCGTTTGCATGTGTTTCTGTGAAACTAAGCAGAAACATGTTTTTTCTGATGTTCCTGTAGAGCAATGATACCCCTCTTCATTTTGCCTGTAAGTTTGGTTATCCAGAGGTGGTCAATATACTGTGTTCCCATCCCACCACGGACAAACATCGAAAGAACAAATACAACAAAAAGCCCTCTGATGTAAGTGTCCCAAAGTATAGTATGTATATATAGATGTACAGAAAAAAAGACATGCTCTCAACTATTTCAGATGCAACAGAGCTTTGAATATTGTTTTTGTTTTTTTGTATTTGTAGATGATTTGTGAGAGGCAAAATAAAACAACTGGCATAAGGATAAAAATCAAGGAATACATGGAGGGTAAGTCACAAAGGTAACTTACAATTTTTTTCCTTTTTAACAACTAATCTCTAAACATGAAGGAACCACTCTTTCCATCTCAGATAGGTGTTATGTCCCCCTGTTTCGGGATACAGACAACAGCTTCCAGCCTGTGATTGGCTTACCATGGTCACCAAGCCCACTGGATTTTCAACCACTGGGATTGGGATTGGAAGGCAATCCAATTGATCCTGTTCTAACTGTTAGAGCATATGTAGGTCCTCTCAGTCCTTCAAAGGTAACTTCAGTCTAAAATAACATTAGATTACAATACCTTTAGTGTAATGCTGCGGTGATTGTTCTCTGTCACATTTGGCTCTGTGGTGATTGTCTGTCTTCTAGGCAAAGGAGTTCTATAAACTATGGAGAAATCCGCCCAGGGGTCAAGCAAAGAATTTCCACGATATACTCAAATCAGACCCTGGTAGAGGAGGAGAATGTGTGGGAAGGTGAGTCACAGTTGACGCCATAAAACACCATCAATTTTTTGTGTGTGCTTATTTGTGATGACGTTGAGTTTGTGCGATGTTTTTGGTAGGGAGATTGCACATAACATGGGCCACCCATGGGCAGAGTACTGGGACTTCCTGGATAGCTTCGTTGACCTATCAACAGAGGAAGGTCTGAACAGGCTGGAAGTGTACCTGAAGGACAACAGTGTGATTCTTCAAGTCAACAGGGAGGCAGATCCACCAACTAGCCAAAGGTACTTATCCTCCCCGACTGAAAAGAGTAAAAGTCCAGTGTGCAACCTTCTCCCCAAGTTTGAGGAAGCCAGTCTACTGGAAGGCGTAGACCCATCTGGAGAGCAAGCGACGGCAGAAGATGTGGAAGGCTTCCTGGCTACTTCTGCTCCTGAGACTGTAGGAAAAGGGCTGAACTTGGCGAATGACAGCTTCTGGACAATATGGGGAAAGAGCCATTGCTTGCAGAAGAAGGGTGAGGATGAGCTATCCAGCACCTGCTCAGAGGAGTATTTAACAGCAGATGAGGGTTCTGAGTACTTGGATTGTCCCACAGACGGTAGAAGAGACAGGAAGGGCTCTGTTTCTTCATGCTCATCCTTCCAATCTTCGAGAGACACCACTGAGGACACAGCCCTCACACCAGAACGCCCCACGAGTCAGCAAGTGTTTATTGAAGGGTAAGTCTATATTACTTGCCTGTAGCAATGGCTATAAGTACTTTCTATGGGAGTCTTGTGCCTGTGAGCTGTTATGTTTTTTTCCCTTTTTTGTTAATATACCTATATCTTTCTTTCTTTCTTTCTTTCTATATCTTAAACCTATTCCTATGTCTATTAACTTCAGCAAGCAGGGCTCCCACACGTGGAAAATCATTGAAAATGTTTCTGTCATGGAAAGTCGTGGAAATTTGCGATTCCAATGTGATTTCATTTTTTCCCTTCTTTTCCGAACGTTACCATTTGCAAAATGAGCCATCTAACCTAGGACCAGTTTTGCATACACATAATTATTATCACCCTAGATCAGCTTTTGTTCCTACATTGGCTTATTTTAAAACAAATGATTGAGAAAGCTGGCTTTTGTTTTGAGTGGGAACCCTGAGCATGTAAATGTGAATATACATTTGTCTTAAAAAAATGAAAAAAGATTTAAAAATGTATTTAATTGACAGAAAAAGGTTTTAGTTAATACCTCTTAATAAATTGTTAGTTAATCACAATGTTTCCATCAGAGAATCCCCTACCAGTTTTGACAGAGAGGTTTTGTCCGCTTTGGAGAATGTTGTCATCAACCCAGAGAAGTACCCCTTCATCACCAAGTGGAAGAACACTATTCATGCTTATCCATCACCACAAAGGTGTGTGTCCTTTTCTTTTAAGATGTGCCAGCAGTACATTATTGTCTCCAGAACCATTAGTGGATAACACACTTTCTCCTATGATTTGTTTTTCTTTCAGCTGGCCAGTCGTGTACAGAAAAAGAGCGACACAGACAAACTGGATTTCACTTCTGTGTGGCTCATCTCCCCAAGGCATCAAAGGTCATGCTTCCTAGGCCCGGGTTCTAACTGCTATACCCAGAGATCTTACATCAAATACTCTGTAGAACCATCTTTAGATCAACAAACTCACCGAGGGTCAGCTGTGAACTGGATGAACACCTAACAGCTGAAAAATAATGTTGCATAAATATCAATAGGAATTGTTGATCTACAGTTTTACTAGAATTATGGGTTTACAATGTAGTCACCTGTGCAAGTATTGCCCAGGGAGGGAAAATTCACTGACATTTTGCAGGCTACTGGCTTGGCAGCTAGCTAAAACTAAAAGCTCTTGTTTTTGTCTCAGTTCTGCTTGCACTATTGCGTATTCATGTTGAAAGTTAATTGCCATCTTCCAATACGAATGCACCTTAAAACCACACTAAGCATAAGATGCTGGCATGTGATGTTCAAGGCTTTTACATATATTTTTTATTGTTCGTGTTTGTGAGAAAGACATTTGTGCAGTTGATTCCTAAACTAGGTGCAATGTTGTGATGCATCAAAGCGTTACCATTCAAATAACATGGTTGCATAATGGAATTTGTGTTTATTCATAGTCTGCATTAAATGTAAACAAAAATAAAAATGGGTATGTTCTTTTACTTGTATAAAATACATTATTCCAAATGTTCTAATGTATCCATCCATATAAATTATATAAAATTAAGAGTATTTCCACAGTGTAAACACAATATTAAAAAATATGGCTTTCCAGGATGTCTCTTGTGCAAATATGTTGTCAGATACGGGTGAGTTTCTCAGGAGGCATGAACCCTGAGTCTCCCATCATCCTGAGGCCCACCCTGCCACTGGGTCTGATGGTGAGCCAGGTGATGCTGCCGTTGTTAAGGCACAGACGCAACCAGCCCTCGGGGGGGAACTGCAAGGCTCTAAAACACACAAGAAGACATTTTAGTTTAACTATATCACCATTACATTTAAGAAAGTCTAACTAATGTTCAACAGTGATTAGTGGCTCAAAATACATGCTTTCCTATGAAGGTTTATGTGCTACTGACCTGCAAACAAAATAGCGAATGACATTTGCATGGCAGACTATGATCTCATAGCTGTCTTCTGTTTGCTCGACGGCAGCACGGTGGATGTAGTGACGGAAGGCTGCTTCTATACGAGCGCCGTCTTCATGGTACTGTAATACATTTGAAAAAAAGAGGGTTCAATGCTAAAAAAGTGTATTCAAGTGTCAATATGTTCCATGCAACATAAGTATTTATTCAAGTCCATTGTCTCCTGCAGACCCAGTACATTTGCTAAAGGCCTACAAGAAGAGCAGCGTGGGTGTATAATGTCTTACCACACAGTCGGGTTTTCGATTTCGTTTTATGGGTGGCACTGGCTCAATGGGAGCTCCGTCCCTTAGTAGATCACAGCTTTCAGTCTTCACCTCTGATGCAACAGGACATAAACAAGGGTTTGATTCCAAGGGAAAGTTTGGAATTCAAAGCTTAATGCTTCAAAAATAGGCTTGTGTTACTCCCCTGTGTCCCCTAGACTTATAGTAAGGGTGGTAACATAAATGCATAGCATTTGGAAGACAGATGTATTAGCATAGCTAATAACTTAAATGTTATTCCAAAATGAGGTTTACTTTCATATCAGCAATACTTTTATAAGTGTAGCTATTACCTTTTACAGATGGTGGTTGTACCATCTTCATTTACATCTAAAGACTAACATGATAATCGTTACAGGGATCTTTTTTGGCCCATCTTTTTAGGTGGTGAAAAACTGTTATGTCCTGCTGACCTGGGAGGTACTTGCTGATGATGGTGGCAGTTTCTGTGGCACGGGTCATGGTGGAGTGGACTATGACATCATACTGAAGTCCCAGTGAAGCCAGTCGTTGACCAGTGAGCTCAGCCTGCTCCCTGCCTGAAGATAATGATGATGAGATAAGATGATGAAAATGAGTAGACATTTATTGAATTAAACGCCCACGCAATGATGCAGCAGCACAGGCTGCATATCGTACAGAATATACCTAGAGAAGTAAGGATTCTTTCTTTGTCCACTTTCCCACTAAGGTTGTACTGTGAGTGACGGATCAAGAGGATGTGGCGGGTAGCTTTGGGCTTGTTCTCCAAATCAGAATTCAGTTCTTCAGTTGTACTCAGCTCAGTACTCTTTCTCTTTGGCTTTCCATGTAGGAGTGTGAGGGGATCTCGTCTGTCACAGAGAAGTAAGGTGAGTCAATACATAATGTCAATCTTACACCAGACAGGAAATTAAAGCGATCATTGGAAATGGCTTACTTGTCCCAGTTAGTGTCCCAGTCTATCCCACTGGATGTTACACCGTTATGTGGGGGCGATGACCAAGTTTGTTGTTGAGCAGCTCGCAAAGCAGTGAATGCTGACCATAGTTTAAAATTTCCCCCAGGCTCTGCTTTCTCAAACCATCCTTCGGAACCTGCCATTGCCACAAGCACAGCAGATCCCCCAGCAAGCCCACAAATAAGCTTTGTTAGTTTTTTGAAAGACATCGTAATCAGACGAAACCAAACACAATACACCAGACACTTATAACGTAAATAGCTATCGAGCCAAGCAGCCACTTTCCGTGCCGCTATAGTTAACTTGGACTAAACACTGTTGACGGAAACACACACTGAGGAAAATAACATTGCAACTACGGAATCTGGAATGGACAAAATACTACATTAATTTTGCCGCAAGTTGTGGCAGGGTTGCCACGTCCTGATAACATTTCATGCCCAAAGACCGTTCAACATCCGCTCCAAATGTGTAGCCCAAATAGTGGATTTTTCATTTTGGCTAATGTTTTTTTTTTAAATGAATAATATTTGGAAAGTTTCTTCTATTTTTCATTATAATAGCAAAATAATACGTTATTGAACATTTTGAAAGGTTGAGAATGTTCTTAGTGAAAACATAAACCCCCAAATAACTTAATTCAACAAGTATTTTGAAACTGAAACTATTAATTATCTTTTTTTTAAGTCCGCGAAGCTGGCAACCCTGTTCCCAGGGCAACGCGTTGAAGCTTCCTTCAGGAGCATCATGGGAATCACTCAGCTACTGCGGCGGGGGAAAATTCGAAATATTTAAGTATTATGGTATAAAGCCTTGTTTACATTGTTCACTTTACTTAATCGTTTGTCGCCTTATGTAAGAAGCCCCTGCAAGAACTAGGCTTTCGATGATACACCAGTGGTCATTGCGTTAGTAAAAATTAGCTTATTAGCTTAGCTTCTGTTCTCACATTGTAGCTAAACGAGACAAATCTGAACGTAAATTTACCAGTACAGTTATTATTGCTGTTCCGATCGTGAGAGGTCGAACGTCATCTAGTAGATGTGTAATGATCATGCTTCTGCTAACGTTACCATATCTATCGTCACATAGGCTTGTTGTAACGTTGGCAACTAACGTTAGCATTATGTAGTAAAGTTAGCATCGGTTTTGTTATTCCCCCAGGCTTGATGGCCATTTCCCTGACTGTATCATTGATGGATGCGATCGATGCTTTTCAATAAAATGGAGCTGAAGTTGGAGGTTGTGTTGTCATCTAGCATCAAAAGGAAGAAACCATGGCCGCGATTCTGCTGGCTTGGACAGGTAAATGTACAAGAGCAAGTACCAAGCACCTAAGGCTATACAATTAACGAAAAGATGATTGAGAGTCGTTGTACAACCTGTGCATTTCACATCACTCTCCAGGAGAAGGAGTCTGTTTTCCTGTTGGATAACAAGCGCATCAGCGAGATAAACATGGTGTCTGGCCGCACCAAGAAGAAGACTCCTAAACTCTATCCCTTGCTAAATAGTGTGGTGACAATGGCTGCATCTCAGACTGGTGGGTTTAACTTCTACAAGTCAATACAATTCATAATTGGCAATCTGATCATGCTGCTAGTTCCTTTTTTTCAGGTGTGTGGCTTGCTGGACTGCTGATTTCAGGAGAACTGTTTCTATGGAACAAGGATAAAGACTCATTAAAGACTGCTGCAGCTGTCCCTGAAGTAGCCCAGCTGATTACTGCTGTTCAAGGTCTGCATACTGCTACCGCTACTACAAGAGTTTTACTTTTTTTAAATTTTATTTTATTTATACCAGTTTGACTTTTAATTACTTTTACCAAGTAGTTGTTACCTGTTTCATTAACTTGTCTCACAAACTGCATAAGGAACCAGCATGCTTGTAGTCCACAGTGATCATTCCAGTGCCAAATAAAACCAATATCACCTGTCTTATTACTGTAACACAATATAAATAAAATTAATTTCTAAACTAAAATGATTACAGCCTATTGGCCTTGACCTCAGTCATTATGAACATTTTTGAGCAACTATCACTTTTCCATTGGGAGCCTGTAATATGTAATAATTTTGAGAACTATGAATCAACAAACAGATACAAAAAGTTATTTCTTTGTTGTACACTGTACTTCTAAATACGAATGCATGAAACTCTGAATAGTAAATGATTATCAAAAGCCAATGCCTACTGTTGCTGTGTGCTTACCCTTCAAAATCATGTTTGTTTACATGGCAATAATATACATTTTTAATGCTTGGATGCATGCATGTGTTTGTATTTTCACAGGAAATGCTTCGCATATATCTCTCCATGTTTCGGGGGATGGAATGCGTGTGCTTCTGGTAGCTCTTACAGGGCAGGTGTTCTTGTGGGAGTGTACAGATGTCAAGGAATTGACAGGGGTACGAGATGGCACTGCCAGGGGAAAATGGGCACATATACAGCACCTTGAAGATGCAGTCCTGCCTACTACACAAGAAAAAGAAGCATCCCAACACAGCATCTTTGTAAAGACAGAGGTGGATATACTCAAATTTAATTATTTATTGTATTGCATCTAGTGATGTTTCGATGATCTGTAGAAATCTTTGCGATGATCAATTACTCTGCTCTGTATCACTCTTGGTTTATTTGCTGTCGGCCTACTCATTTGTATCTATTTCCAAAAATCTTCCTAACAGGCTATGGGTGATGTGTGCTTATCAGCATTTGTTTTCACATCTGGGGAAAAGCTAACTGTCACCTTCCTGAAAATCCAGTGGGATGAGGGGCACGCAAACAGAGTTGGGTGAGTGGACGTGCCCATGTGACAGCAACTTCCACCTGACACTTCACTATCACAGTAGTGATCTTTATTTCTGTAGTTCTGTCAGATACAGCGTACGATGGGCCACCAAGACGTACCCCATGTCTCGCCTCACGCCGACCTGCCACCCGGTAAAGTCCAGAGGGTCACTAGTGCCAGCTTTCTCCCCTGAAGGCCAACTATTAGCAATAGTCGTGAACCAGAGAGACCCCAGGGTGAGTATCCAGCCCCTCTCTTTTCCTCCTTCGCGTCACTCGTTGTATTAATTTACTCCGATTACAACTTTTGCGTTTTCTGTTTTTGAATACAGGCTACACAGGTTCTCTTTGTCAGCACACAGAATTTCGTCTCAATATCCAGGGGTCTGGGAGGATGTGGCAGCAAAAAATTGGATATCCCCTCTAAATACGTAAGGTACAGTGTGCATGAAAGAAAAGGAAATGTGCAGCATAAGCACATAAAACCTTCTCATTGTCGATGAACTCTTTCTCACTGGGCCAGTGGTTTGGCTTCTGTGTACACCGTGTTTGTTGCTGTTTGATTTTTTTTTTTCCTGTATTTGAGTTTGACAGATAACTTAATGCATAATATTGAATAGAGGCAAAAGAAACACAAGCTCTCAATAGAAGGCATGAAGTATTGTCAACGTGTAACACTAGAGTTGTTTGTGATTGATGTGTTCTTTAGTGAATCAGGAGTTGTGATTATTCACTCGGCGAGAGTCATTCATCATTCTATTTCACTGAATAGTTAGAATCAATATCACAAACTGATTTAATTAGAATAACTAGGCTATAGGTAACACTGAGTTTTTATTGAATTTTATTGACCAGCCTGCTGGTTACTGTTGGTACCTCTTTCAACAAATACTGGTCAACATCTGCAAACAGTTGAATGTTGATGTTCGATGGTGTTGTTGGAGCGTATTTGCTCGGTTTTCAAGGGATTTCATTTCTTTCCTGTCATTCAGATCCTACTGGGTGGGCAGTGTGAACTGGTCGCCAGGTGGGCTTTTTTTGGCCTGTGTTCTTAAAAGGGGCTCTCTTCTGATGCTGGCTCGCCTCGGGGGACTTCTCTCTCTGTCAAGCTCTGGCTGCAATGTTGACTTTGGGCCAGCGCACTTCCTACCTCTGCACCCCCTGGTCACCTACAGGTATATGTTTAAAACTCTTCTCTCATAATTTAAAGTGGCAATCCCAAAGATTTTAATTTAAATATATCTCCAAATGAGGTAACACAATGGTGATTGAGCCTATGGCCCACTGATGAAAATGATGAAAAGCCCTTGCATTTACATCCTCCCTTTTAAACGAGGCCCAAAATCACACCTGCAATTACTGCTTTTCGCCACAGGTGCCGCCAAAGAGAACAAAACAGAGCTCTTCGAGATTGCCACTTTAATAGCCATTGATACAATGCCACTGATTTGTTCAAGCTGTGGTTGTTTGGAATTATCTTGTTTCTTCTTCTATCTCATCTGTGGTCATCTTGCTCATCTATTGATCCACTCTCACATTTCACCTTGGCAGTTTAGGCCTTTTCATCATGTAAATAACAAGGGTAACCTTGACATTCAAATGCTTTAAGTGGCAAACTGTCAATGGCACATTGGTATGACAGACAGGATTTCTGCACTGATTTCAGCAGACAACACAGATTTCTATTTTATGATTGTGTTAATATTCTAATACAAACATCACTTCTATTCTTATTCATTTGTTGTAAGCATGAATGAAGTGTGTGTAACGTCATACTTTTTTATTTGATCACCTCTGACTCCATTTTGTCCTGTCTGCCACCTCTCCATCTTAAGCCAAATACCCTTTCTCCACACAGGCCACCGGTGTCTGCCAGGAAGGCGGAGGCCTCTCTGTCAAGCTCCAGTATGTCTGTGCTGGATGTCCTAAGGCAGCGGTATTCTGTGACCTGGCATCCCCGGCTCTTCTACCTCATCGTATCTGATGGCTACATGGCCACAGTGTTGAGGGTGCCACAGAGGCCTTCCCCAGCCCTGCTGATTAAGGCCCTGCTGCAGGACACTAGAAAGGGCTTGGAGAAGACCAGCCGGATACTGGATAAGTCACAGGTGGTAAACTAGGGAGGTGTGGAAGTGCCACTTTGAAAACCTTATTCTAAATTGTACAAAGCAGAACACTGACAGCGGATTAGTCGATGCTCGCTGTCTAGAATAGTCGGTCAAAGTAGCAAAATAAGTAATGTTCTCAAAATCAACTTGCTCAAATCAAGCTTCATATCTATGGAATTCATTTTACGTTATGACTGTTAAATCGTTACTGCCAAATGTACGAGAACCTTTCTAGCTTGTTAAAAAGCTTCCTTCACTGGGAAAAGAACTAGCCTGACTAATATTTTCAACATGAATACTTGCCTTAATCTTAAAAACCTACCTAGGCCCTTGCAGGGATGCACTAGGGGGTCGCCACTCAGCTTTAAAATCACTGAGCTGCTGTGTATAGTTGATGTTAGTCTTCACCATAATAACTTTGGCAGGGCTCTTGACAACACTGTTTCCTCAATCTTTGTCCTTAGATTCACGTGAGGGCGTGGCTGGAGTCGGTGTCTTGTCTGAATCTGAGTAGCAGCCAGGAGGAGCTCAGACCCATTGTTACATCTGGGCCCAACACCCCTGAATCAGCTGCTTCACCGGCCAAAGCTGGCTCCTCTCTACCCCTTTTCCTGCAGGACCAGGCCACCATGGATGACACCAGGGAGCTTCTTCACAGAGTACAGGTCTGTCTATTAGAACCCTATACCGTTCGATACAGGGCTCTGTTGCAAGCTTTACACACTGTCTGTGATAATTTGTTGTGAATACCGGATCTTGTATTATTTACGTTTGTTTTTAACTTGCCATTTGTATGCTTGATATTTTAGGCTTTTTTTGAGGATGACTCCGATTTAGACGGGCAGCCTGCTGGTTCCCATGTGGAGGAAGGCGGTCGACTGGAGTTTGCCTCAATGTTTGACACGCTCCATGCCTTGTCGGACACCCAGATTCGCCCTAGCACCCTTCCTGACCCAGAACCTGAAAAGTATTCAGAGTCTGTTGATTCAGAGAGGAAAACGTCCACGCTGCTTCGTGAACTCGGGCATATCCAGCGCGGCCTGCTAACAGCCTGGGCTCTGGGCGTGTCTCTCGGAGGAGCTTTGGAACACAGGGAGCATCTGCTGAAGTGTACCCTCCGCTGTGTTGTGCGATTCGCCGCTTTGCTCCGTTTGATCCCAAACTCAACGGCCCACACGAGGAGAAAGAACACGTCTGCTTCTTCTAGCCTCCTGCGCCTTCTCGGGGCCCTCCTCGATTTTCTTCCCTGGGATGCCACTCGTTCGGGTGGCCCGGGCTGCCTGGGGTTGGTGGTAGAGCTCAGTCAAAGGCTGGTGCGCCTCCTTCTGTCCCCGTCCCCTGATTCCTACCAAATCGGTCACTCTGCCTGTCAGTTATCCTCTCAGAGCCTATCCACAGTCTTGCTTATTCTGCAGCAGGCCTCTGACTGTCTCGACCACGCCTACAGTCTGCAGCAAAGAACTGTCTGGGCCCCCACGCTGCCGGACTCCAACTCCCTGCCGCCACAGCTCCGGTCAGCCGATGTCTTCTGTGTACCTCTGCTTCAAGAAGAGAAGGAAGGGAAACCCGGCCTTGTACGTCAGGCTCTGCCTGTCCCCCAACGTCCCTCCAGCAGGTAGAGACGGTCTCTCTCGGTTTTCACGTCTCTACATTTATGAGCAAAGAGTCAACTATTTGCTGTTCAATGTATGCCCGTCTTAGCCGGCGTTTTTTATGTATTCGGGTGACTGTGATGTATATTCTTTGTAGTCTAACAAGAGCTGTGATCCTGTTCTTTGGCCAGATTGCTGGGAGTGTGGCAGTGGGTGTACAGAATCACTCGGCAGTACTTGGAGGAGCTGAAGGGTTTCAGAGGCCGCGATGGCTGGGACGAGGAACAGGAACAGGTGTCTCTCATCCTGTGCCAGATCCAGACAGCTCTCCAGAGTACAGGAGAGAGGCTCGAGGCCGGCACTGGCCTGCTGAGCTACCCAGGTCAGAAACAAAATGACAGTCTGTCCAAAACACATTGAGTCGGTCTTAGTGCTGTTATCCTCGCTTAGCTTTAAACCTTGTCCCTTCAGGAGAACATCACTTCCTGTCTGGCTCATACACACAAAGTGCTGATGCATGGAGGTCACAAATATGGGCGGAGAGAACAGGAAGTGAGAAAAGTGCCTTTCTATACAGCGCATTCATTAATGTACACTATTTACTCGCATAGAATGTGGAAGGTTAATCATATTTTCTCTCTGTCAGACTGTGATCGCAGAGTTTTCCAGGAGACGCGGTCGTGTCTGGCACTTCTGTACGGACTGTTGTGCCAGTACCGTCTGAGAGAAGCCCAGGGGCTTGGCGACCACATGGCCCGTCTGATATTGCATAGAGCTGGACAACAGAAGGAAGACATGAGCTATTCAACAGGTCAGCCAGACCAAATATATCACACTATGTACTCTAGCACAGCCTTTCTCAAACCTTTAGTCCCAGGGCCCAGTAATGCATGGATCTCAATGTCTGAGGCCCACTTGCATAATTTCTCAGGAAATAATAACTATAGAGCCTATTTGTGCATTTTATTTAGAAATTAACATTACTATTGCAATGGGATTCTGCTGGTAATTCCAAATTCCAGTAATTCCAAACCTTGACATTGCCATGGCATCACACGGACAGCTACACAGGTACAAGGGGAAATTCTTGAACACTGGCGCTCTGGTTGGGGGGGTAAGTAGTCTTACTTACCACTACCCCATCCTGCCGTTTAACCTGAACTGAGATCTTATCGTTATTTGCTCTGTCCTTGTCTAGCTGAAGCACCCCTAGGCTCCTGGCTGCCAGCGGAGCTCCACAGTGAGGCAGCCTTTGCAGTGGTTCATACTCTGGGGAGATTCATGGCCTCTTACTTTACCAACCAACCCCTCTACATCCTGCCCCCGCACAATGTGGATGTCCTGCCTCCAGTTCATCTTCCCCAGGGTGAGACACCATGATGACACATATCTTGTAAGTGCACAATGCTAGCTGTTTGTTTAAGTGTCTGTGTATTGGTCATGTGTTTATCTTTTGTCAGCCCCTGGTGTTGGGCGCTTGGTGCCCCTGTGCCAGGAGGGGGTCGCTGGGGCAGTGCGGGCCCAACAGCTGTCAGATGTATGGACAGTGGATTACACCCAGGACCTGCTCCTGATAGGGGGGCTGCTGCCGGAGGCTGTGTGGCTGGCTCACCGTCTTGGGGACTGGAAGACCGCGGCCTCTCTGGGCCTAGCCTATACAAGTTACCGCACTGAGCACTGTGACTTCACTCGGTCAGTGTATGTTCTTAATGAATGAGTGGATAGATGAGTGTATGTGTGCGGTTCCCACTACCAATGCAGTTATACACTAAATTAGTGTATTCAAGATTTAACTATACTAACTAGTTGTTGTCACGTGTTTACACTCTTATTATAGACTCAGGTGGAGAGAACTCCATCTCCCAACAGCCTTAGAGCCAGGGAGCATCTTCCAGGCTCAGCTGGAGTTTCTTCTCGGGAGGAAGTCTGGCTCACAGGAAACTGAAGGAGATAAAGACGGCTACAAGAGCTTTGCAGGTTTGTGGACCACGACAACGTGAAGCGCAATATAAGCTCTGCATAACACAGAAAGAGCCCTGCGATTCTTAATCCACGTACGTCTCGTCTCACCAGACTCTCTGCAGGGAGAAGACTGGGAGTCATTACAGGTTTCAGTGCAAGAGATTATGAAGGCTTCGGTCATGGCTGGCGTGGACGTCACATCTGTGCCCCTGTCAGCCTTGCTGGACTCGGCTAAAGACCTCTCCTCTTGCCTGCCTGCCCTCGTGCCTGTTTCGCTGTACCTGCCTGCTCCCCCGCTCTACTGTCCCCAACCTGCCCCCAACACACAGGTACACTAGATAGGAGGGTCAGTTCTAATGCGAACATATGAATTCGGCGGAAGTACAAACAGTGCGAATGTGTGTTTGTCGTGATTAGGACCCTGTAGGAACACTAGGGCAGCTCGAGGAGGTTGCGTCCCGTCACAAAGTGTCCGCGGTGCTCCAAAGGCTACTGTTGCTTCTGAGGTCCGCTCGTTGCTGCCATCCCGCCGCCCAGTGGTACATCAGCCACCTGCGCCGTGCCAGACACCTATTGCACAAGGTACTTACCTGGGCTGGAAACATCTGTGCCGTAGGGACCACAGTGGTCGCTAAGTTTCCCGATGATTCCAAGGGGTGTGGAGTCTTTTTTTTTTTTTTTGACGGTAGGGCGTTGTAAAAATGAAATAGAAAAATGATTTGGCTGCATAAATGTTGCGACTATTTATGCATGATTCCCTTTCATTATACAACTGTAACTAGTAGACTATACAACATTGTCTAGTAGACTAGACTTCCTTAAACAACCTGTCATTATTTACTAGCAGTCAGCTGGTTGTAATTTCTCACCCTGCTACATTCACATGTGCATATTACCGTCACGTTATAAATCGCCAGTGATTTTGATGTTATGTTCGAACTTGGCAGTTACTTTGCACTATAAAACATAAAGATCCATTGTTTGTTTTCAGATCAAGCAGAAGTACTCCCATTCACACGCTGCTGAAGAAGAAAGGCCTTTACCAGACGGCCTGATGAAGTTCATCACCCGCGGTGGATTCTTTAAACAGGGACCTAACAGAGACGGCCAACTGGACCCTGTCACCATTCAAACTATTAGTAAGAAGACTCACGATATGTTATGGAAATTCCAGTCGGTGATCTGCGTTGAGGTAGTGCGCATAATCGACTATATTTCCGCCAGTCTGTTTCAGAGAGCTGTGTGGTCTGTGCTGGATGCTTCATGTCAGGGACCAGCTCTCTGTTTCTTGCAGAAGATATCAGGCTGCCAGGCACCGTGATAGAGAGGTACAGCTATACCTGTGTGTGTGTGTGTGTGTGTGTGTGCACGTCTGTGTCTGGGTTCGTGTAAATATCCTCAGCCGTTTGTGTCAAGTAGGCAGTTGGGTTTGTATTTCGTTTTCTAGGGTGCTGGTGACTCTGAGGTGAGGTCTTCCTGCGTGGATGCTCTTCACTGGGCCCGCCGGTTCCTGCCTTTCTCCCGCTTCCTGAATGCTGAGGAGATCCTCCAGGATGTACTGCTCAGCCTTGTGTCTGAACTGCCCCCTGTCTCTATGGTGAAACTGCTTCTCCCTAACTGGCTTTACATAGAGGGTGTACTTGTTGTGTTGAAGAGAGTGACCCTGAGTAACCTACCTTCTCATCCTTGGCTTTTGTTCCAAGGTGGCAGAGACCCTAGTTCGGGCCTTCCCGGAGGAAGAGGAGTCGGTCCGGGTCCCTCTGAGAGAGAAGTACAACTCACTGCTGCAGAGACTGAAGCACTGCGCTGTCCTTGGTACTGGTAGCTCTGTTTACAAATGCAATGCTTTGAAGTAATGTACCATCACCTTGTGCTTTTGAGAGTAAATGGATAAGATTTAATTTATGAAAGCAACTGTTTCACCTTCATTCTCTTCTCCAGAAGAGGATCAGGAGGAAAGGAGTGAGATAATGATGGTTCACATTCAAGACAAACTCAGACAGAGGAGAAAAGACCTGCTGCGTTTGCAGAGGCACCTGGCACCCCCTGAGCTCTTCCTGTGGGAGAGAGAGGAGGAAGAAGAGGACAGGGGAGGCAGACGGAGCATGGCCAGGCTAGAGCGACTCTCACTGGGGGCCAGTCTGAGTAACAGCACCCTGACCGACTGGGGGCACCCCCTGGTTTACAGCGATGGAGACACGGCTGAAAATACATCGGAAGCACTCTCTCCTCAACTGCCGCGCAGACCCACATCCAGGTAGCCAGGCTGGGATATTAGTGCAACGTCTACCAGCCATCTTTGAGCCTGTTCGGACTTGGCGTTTTGTATCCAGATATATCCAGATTGTGTTAGATTCAGTTGAGACGGATAGCAGTTCACACCTGGCATTAGAATGCGCGACCGCTTGTGATCGAATCCCGCGTCCCCACTCGATAATCGCGTACGTCACTTCGGTTTCCGTATACGAGGGCCCACACTCTAAATCCGAACAATACAGACCGTCTATTCGGGGATCCATTGTCGTTGTTTCTACGCGTTTTTTTGTGCTATCGTCGCGCAAACAAACATATACATCCGCTTACGCAGATGACGCTGTTGACTATGGTTCCTCGATACAGTCAGGGACACGGTCCGAATGTGGCTTAAGTGATTGGATCTCAATGCGTCCTCAAAACACTTTGGGTGCGTTCACAGTTCAGACCTGTTATTTAGAGCTGCCCACTTGTGATCAGATCACCCGGGATGCATTTTAAAGCCAAGTCTGAACAGGGCCGAGTACTGGCTCATTATGTGTGGCTAATTATGATATTATTATTATCTCATTATATTGCTTTTTTCCCAGCAGTAAGAGAGTTAAAGTTCAAGATGGAGAAGATGCAAAGAGAATTGCTGTTAAGAAGGATAAGGTCATCCAGGAGGAGAAAGATAGTGGCCCAGGCCCAGACAAGGAGCCTGAGGGGCAGCGTGATATGGAGCGGCCCTCCTTGCCTGTGGTTGGCACCTGGGAGTTTGAGCTGGAAGATGAGGAATACCTATCTTTTTTGGAGCTCTTCCTCAGCTACGTGTTAGAAAGGGACAGTCCTGATGGCGGGGACTCTGAGCCACCCTTGTTGAAGGGCTTCTGCTCTCAGCTGAGGGAGAGAGAACTCCATTCCCTCACATTCGATGTGCTCACCACTCTTCGCCGCCGCCAGAGGGACGGGCGCCATCTGACAAGAAGGCACGAGGGCGGCGACACTCCTGTGTTCAGGGCTGGCCACTGCTACAAGCCCACCCCAGAGGGTGCTACACCTGAGCCACAGACCTCCTCAGTCTGGAGCGAAGCCCCCGTATCCAGAACCAACCTTTCTGTCATTTCTCTTCCGTGGGCGAGAACCGGCAAGCAGCAGGGTCTGTTTGGCCTCCGGCGGCAGGCTAGGCTGCCCCCAGAGCCAGGGACGAAGGGAGGCCGCCCGGGGTCTGAGCCTAGCCCTGTTCAAAACGCTGTTCCCTGGGAGCAGCCGTCAAAGTGCCTGGGATTTGGCTCTCTGGCTTCCACAGAACCCCCGATGGAACCACAGCAGGGCCTGGACCCTAAATTAGAGGCTCAGTTCCCCAAGCTGGGCAGGCTGCTGGAATGGATGGTACGCTGGGCTGATAGGAGGGTGCCACTAGGAAGCCACAGCAAGAAGAACCAGAAGGAGAGGGGGACGGTAGATGGAGGAATGGATGCCGGAGGGGTAATGATCCGGGTCAAAGCCTCCACGCCAGCGGTCCTCACAGCCCTCGGCCTGCTGGGGCACAGGTACTCTGCCGCCCAGCTGGGGACAGACCGCTACAGTACCCAGATCCAGGTTCCAGAAACGCAGTGGACTGCGGCTCCAGTGCTGCAACCTGAGGCGGGTTGGAAGTTGGAGAGAGAGAGCAGTGTTGATACAGGCTACCCTGGATCAGCCAACACCCCCATCCCCCTTCTGGACCAGGATGCACAGCAAGGAGAACCGTCCTTGTGAGTGTCGCTTTTTTGTTTACAGCGGCTCGATTTTGTTTTCTTTATGCAGAAAGTATATAATCTTGTGTTTTTGCTGTAGTGGATCTCATACAGAGGAACCAGAAAGAGTGACATCCAAGGAGACACTAGACCATAATGACCAAGAACAAGTGACCTTCGACTGTTCTTTGATAAGAACATCAACCTCACAACACCCCTCACCTCACAAACATGACGTTACACCTGAAAAAGAGGGTATAATATGCCACATACTATATTAGCAAAGTTGCTATTAATGCAAGCCCATATCAAAGTGATTATACATTGATGTACACATTTATTTATTATAGATAACAGCTTTGCCAGTGAAGGCTTGAGAGCATCATCCTCTCTTTCTACTGAGAACAGCTCTGGACACATCCAGTCACCTGAACTTGTGAGTACAGTCTGTTGATATTGCATTTCCCTTTATGTAACCAGAGATTGTCAGAATGCAAAACTAACTGTTGTTCTTCCCTTTTCAGGCTTTAAAACTTGAAGACCTGCACAGTTCAGGAAGACATGGAGAACTCTCCAGTGCCACCTCTCAGTGAGTTATGACAACACAATTGTTGTGTGGTTACTAGATGTGTTTTTTTCTTTTTTCCTTTGAGGTAACTGGAATATATCTGTGTACAAACAGTTTAACAGTTTTATTTTCTTAACATTGTTTGGCTGAGATAAGTATGAAACCATGCAAAAAACTTAATTAATTGACGTCGTTTGATGTGTAGTCGTTTAGATGTGCTGCTGTGTAAGTAAATCTGCGTTTGATTGTAATCTTTATTTAATTTATACACGCTATGAACACAAAACACAAAACCTAGCCCAAATGAGTCGGTTCCTACATCATGGTTTTGGTGTTTTTTCTCCTGTCATTCAAGCCGTGCTTGTCTGTCTGTCCTCTCTCCGTCAGTGGTTCCAGTATGACTGCAGACCCAGAAGCCCCTCCACAGCTTGAACCTGAAGATCCCTCTATACTGAGGACAGAGGCTGGGGCTCACGCTGAGCTCTCTGCCCCATCCGGACTGCAGCGCCGCGACACGCCAGTAGTTCCTCCAGGCCTTCAGCCGCAGAGCTCCACAACCAGCGCCGCTGGCCAGACCACGCCCAATCAGACCCCACCCGCTCAGACCGCGCCCAATCAGACCCCACCCGCTCAGACCGCGCCCAATCAGACCCCGCCCGCTCAGACAGAGCCTGTTAGACAGCTGCTGAACGATGAGCTATTCAGATTGGTCCAGGTAAGAAGAGATGTTCGTGGAAAGTAGAGAATTTATATTTTGATCATGTCGATTCTGAACCAAGGTGCGTTTGTCCCCAGCTGCAGCAGATCAACTTCATGAGCCTGATGCACATGGTGGGAACCTCGTTTGCCAACCTCCCAGTCATCCAGCAGAATACTCTGGCCCAGTCCAACGTCAGCCTATCACACCCAAACCTGCCATCATCTCATACCACCAGTTTCCCCACTCAACCGAATGTCTTACCCTTCCACTCTAACACAGCTGCACAACCTCAGACAAAGCCCTGTGTCTCAGTGTCTGAATCCAACAACCCTCAGTTCAACCATGTCCTTCGACACAGGCCTACAGCCAAGCCTGTCCTTGAGAGCTCAGTGAAGATCTCCTCAGGTAGACCCGTTGACCAACCTCACTCTACCAAGGATCTGCACTCCACTATCAACAGTGCAGAAGTAAATTCCCAGGTATTACTGGATTTGTCTGTTAAATTGTGGCAGATTAAGTTTGTATGTTACAAGTTAATTGCGATAAAACTGAACTACACTGATTTCTCATTTTCCCTGCAGGAAATGCAGCCACTGTCTGTACAGGCAGAGCTGCCACAAAGCCTGTTTGGAGAGGGCAGGAGGTTGATCCCATCCTCTCAGGGGCTTCTGACCACTATAGACCGCAGTAAGCCCGTTCCCAGTGCCCCTTTGGTAACGCCTTCTGATGATAACACACAGAATATCCCTGCTTCCCAGGTCCCGGGACTAAAGCTGCTTCAGCTGCAGCCTGGCAACTACCCCCCTGTCAGAGAGGCCTGGGGGCCTCAGACTGCAAACACTGGTGCTGCAGGACCCCCTCCTTTCAACCTTAGAATGTATGACCGAGAAGAGCAAGAGAAGATAAAGGCGTCCTCGGGTCTACCAAGACACCCTAGTCTGGGTTTGGACACTAATCCACCACACGACCCAACGCCTAGGAGCACTCAGTCCCAGAAGTTAGATCCCTGTTTGGAGAGATCCAGAGGGGCAGAGTTCCCTTCTCTTCCAGCCCACAGACCTCCGCCAACGCTGGGCGTGCGTCTGCTACACTTTCACCCTGTGCCACACAGCTCAACCACCTTCCCCCAACTGTCCATACCACCCTCTTCAACACCCTCTGTCATTCCGGCCCCCATAGGAGACACCTCCAGGATCCAGCTTCTGCATATTGACCCTGAGCCGCGAATGGTAGGTGGAACTATACGAATGAACTCAAGATTCTTAAAATAGGTACCATTACATCCAATTCTATAACTCACATTTGGCTGATTATGCCTCTGTGTTAGATGTTGCCTCTCGCTGCGCCTCCGGCCAGAGCGGCTCCTCTCATTCCACTAGAGGAGCTAACGGGTTTAGCCTTTGGGAAGCAAAATGAGGCCAGACTGCAGCTGCTCAGAGTTGACCCGTTGGCTCAAAGCACCGGCAAAACTACACCCTCCAGCTGCTCCTTCTCCAGCAAGAGGTGATGTCTCACATTTGTGTTTTGATATTATTTCATACTGCTTATCATACGAACCGTGATGACCGTTTGTTTTGTTTTAGGCAGAAGAGGAGAGAAGATAAGATGAAGATGGGAGAAAGAGCAGAGGTCACGTTCAGACCAAATGTTTCCATCATCCCTGCAGAAGAGGTAGAACAGTAGTAATTCTAGTAATAACAAACTTGTTTTAAAAATTGTATTATGACCAATATTAAAATGTAACACCAAGAACCTTTTTGTTTCAATGCGTCTTCAGCCAACAGATGGGCCCGTAAATGAGGAGCCAGCAGCTGTTAGAGGAGACTCCACCCTCGGGCAGGGCTTTGCCATTCCACTTGGTGAGTGTCTTTGTTTAGATATGTTGTTTAAAAGCTGGACATGGCTCTGAAGCAGTAATCATTTCAAAGGGCCACAATAAAGACCATTTGACCACCAAAAGTTGTTGTGTCTTGTGATACATTGTCAACACATCCCTCTCAAGACCCTCCAAAAATTATAAAACATTTATATTGTATATGCACTGTTTTTGCAAAGACATGTTTCTTTTAAGTTAACAGTAACTGTGTTAAAATGTAATTATAAATGACTGCATTTAAATCATGTTGTTTTGAAAATTTTACTGAAGCAGTATTAGTAAAATAAGTCAACGCTATCAGTCTAGAAAAGACTGAATGTCAGCCGTTAACACAGGTGCACCAATACATTTGTCGAGCCGTAGTCTTATAATATGACTTGTAAGAGCTGTTCTTTTTCTAATGAACTTCAACTCCCAGGGTCCTTTGATTCCTTGCTGACTGGTCAGAGGTTGTTGGACAAAGCCATGTCCACCGCAGCTGAGCTGCATGCTTTTGCTTCCACGCAGAAAAGACCCCCACAGAGTCACGATGCTTGCACCAACACAGATCCAGGTTAGTGGGTCTGGTGGTAGGGATTGACACAGGGATTGATACAGGAATTGATCATGTGTAATACTGTAACATTCAACTGTCTGGTGATGGATCCACGTCCAAGTATTTTATTTACATTTCAAAGCTTTTGAAATGAAAGATCAAATGAGGATATTTAAGCAGAAAAAAGACATGTACATGAAAATCTGTAAGTTTTTTTTTTTATTTCATCCAACAATGTAGTCATGGCTTCACGCATATAACTGATGTTTACATTTTGTTGCCCTAAAAGGTACAAATTCAGTTTACAAGACAGAAATGACGGCCAAACAGAATAATAAAATAAAAAAGTCAAATTTAATTAAATAGTCATAACAAAATGCTTATAATGCTGATATTGTAGTGGTGGTTTTCTGATGATTCCTATCTCTATAGTTTAGAAAACCATTTTGATTTAAATGTATTTTATTCTACTGATTATTTATTCAGGGGTTAATATGATATGCGTGTTTATGTGTTTCAGCTTGTCCTCCTACACTTGTGGATAAAGCTATATCTGCCCAAGCCTCTGTGATTGCTATGAGCCCTGAATGTAAGTTGATTGTTTACACTAGACAACAACATGATACAACTGTCTTTTTGTGTATTGTGGGTAAAGAGAAAAAGTAATTTGTGTTTGTGTGTGTGCGTGTGCGTGTGCGTGTGTTCTTCATCCAGCACAAAGTTCTGCTGCAGTTCTCCCTCCTGATTTGTTCCTGAATCTGCGGTTTCCCAGAGAACCCCCTGTCCAGGACACAGAGGAGACCCCACAGGAACCAGAGAAGAATGTGGTGAGAGGCCAAACAGTTATGAGTTAGAACCAAGCCTCCACTGGTGCACGTTGCCGAGACCCCCCCCAACGCTCCGAAGCTTTGTTTTCATAATAATATATTACAATTATTTTCTTGGGGGTCCTTCAAAACAATGTTAAGATACGTCGTAGTGCTCTAAATGTCACTTCTGACACGCAACTATCCCAGTCCTCCAAGTCCTCTACCATATCCACTTAATGCATGTTTTTTTCTCTCTCTCTTCCTCGCTCTCTCTCTCTCTCGCTCTGTCTCCCCCTCTCTTCCTTTCTTAACCCCTTCCTCTCCCACTTCCTATTTATTTCTATTTCTATTATTTTCTATTTTCTACTCTCTCTCTTTCTGTCTTTGTCTTTGTCTCTCTCTCTCTCTGCCCCTCCCTCAGGATCTGGAGGGCCGTCACTTCATCAATGTAATAGACCTGGAGGATGGGGCCCTGCTCCATGAGTTGCCATCCTGCAGCAGCCCAACGCTACTGGGTGTTCCTGCCGCCCAGCGTTCTTCACCTACTTCAGCACAGCTTCATCTTATCGCAGCCTCTGTTGTAAATAGTGCCGCTGCTGCTCCGCACACCTCAGTGACAATTACAGAGGAGAGCCTGACACCCGTAACTCAGCCAGGTATCTTAGGCCTTTACACTGGAGAAGATTAAGTCAAAGCATGACAACGGTAGTAGTAGAATGTACTTCCTAACATCTCCTTTATGCATCTAGATCCCCCGGAGGACCGTTCTCCACCGACCCAGGTCCAGCCCACTGGCGATCCAGTGACAGTCTCTCTGCTACAGGACAGGGCAGGTCCATCTAAGGCCTATGCAGCCCGGGAGCCCCAGAGCCCTAGACCCTGCAGGACCTTCTCCATACCCCCCACAGTCCAGTTCTCTACCCGCCTGTCAGAGATGGACGTCCAGCTGGCTGCCCTGCAGAACATTGCAGACCACATGGAAATGGAATTAGCCAACTCCAGGACGGTACGGTTTACATGTCTTCCATGTGTTCCAAGTGTGGTTGTTTGACTGATCATATCTGGGTCATAGCTTGGTTCCTTTTCACCCTCTTTTTGAAATCTCTCTTTTAGTTGGTGAACACGATCGAAATGCTCAGCCCGGTCCTGGCTCCTGATGTGGAGAACAGAATGCCACTGAACAAAACAGTCAGCCTGTCTGTCCCACAAAAAGGTCTGACCCCGAAACAGTCCCTCAGCAAAGAGCACTGAAACTTTGCATCACTTGTTTTCGCTGTATAATACTTGCATACATGCATATGAAATACCCATGTCATTAACTTCAGTTGTGCTTCCTCTGTTTCCTCTGTAACAGCATTAAGGCCACGACCATGTTTTACTGAACCAAGTGACTTTAAAGAAGAAGGAGAAGGGCCTGATGACAGCCATGTGGTTCATATCGACTCCTCCATTCCTGAGAGACAGCCAACCTTCCTCTTTCCTCAGTCTGCTGCTTCTCAGAGAACTGGTCCTGCCAGACATCACACACCATCAAGTAAAGATGCACTTTACTCAAGCACTCAGCCTACTAACTTTAACCACAGAGCTAGCCTGGTGGAGATGAATTACTGCAGTTTAAGTTCGAAGCATAGGCTTTGGTATCATAACATTCCTTCAAAAAAAGTTCCTTGCAACATTTTAAGATGTAGACTCAACCAATTTGGTTTTTTTTGGGTGTCAGTAAGTATGGTGAAGCTCTGAAGTTGCTTATACATTTCTACATAAATAATTGCACTAGCACAAATTCCTGTATATTTATTGAATTTAACAAGTTAAAGCAGCTACAGACATGATTGTGAGATTTTGATTTTGACAACCCCTTGAGTTTCCTAGTGGTATTTATTTATTTTTCTTTTACATCGCTGTCGCAAAGACAACCGAGCAGCTTGGGGGGGTTTTGTTCAAAGCAACTACACACTTGGATTTGTTTACAAAGCTCAATGAAAAAAGAAGCAAAAAGAATGAAGACAGTCAAAAGAAAAGGACTAAACATGTTCACAGTAGAGCTCTTCCTGTTTTGGTTGACACTTCAGTCCTTATATTTGCGCAGGTCATCGTACCCTGGTGGCACACAATTGAATAGTGAACGCAAGATTTTTAGGGAACCAATCTTTAACGCCGATGGTGTCATTCTTCTATAGCCATTACAATATGCGATCAAAATGTATTTTATAGTGATATGTTAAAGCAAAAATCCTGTCTGCAGTGGCTTTAAGTGATTGTGGTAAGTGCTTAAAGGAGTCAAGTCATAATAAGTCATAAATGGAAATGATTAGTAAAAGTGGTTTGCGATGAAACAGTACTAAATTAACATGAATTTATGCCACATGATGATGATTAAAAGCTGTGTCTCTTCTTTTGCTTTGTAAGTATCTTCTGATGTGAGATACAAATGGATGTCTACAGCGAACAATATCAACTTTAGTCTAGTATACTAATACTTTTGACATTAAATCCTGTTTTTTAATTGTCACCTGATTGTTGATCATGAATCATTTGCTGCCAGTGGATCCAATGCCATGTTGGCTATAGATTTCCCCCAAGTGACTTGGTAACATTGAGCCATGATGCTTTTAACACAGCTGTACGTTTATTGCTGAGGATAGACTTGGAGACAGGAGGTTTTGGTCACGCATCTTCAGTTACTAGAATTCCATCTCATGTTACCAGAACACCACAGCTATTACTTGTGGTGTTGGAACGACACATGATTTTTTTCAGGTGCCATACGTATCTTGCATTTGCTATCAAAGTAAAAGGTATTTAATCTGTCAAGTGGTTAAAGAAGGACTCTATGGTTGCAGGCCCGTGGTTGTCTCCTGCCAGTTCAAAGCTGGAACTAAGTCATATGTGGTTCATGAGTCAGGGTGAGGGCCATTTGAACACCGACTGTTATACACCTGGAGCTCAACTCTGTCACCCAACACTGATGCACAGTAGCCAATAGTAACTGTCAGTGCAATGCCCCTAAACAGACATTGGTAATTTAGTAGCTGTCTGTACTAGTCACTGAGAAGTGAAGATTGCAGTTGGGACTCAACAGTCTGTATTCTCATCCCGTGTTTGACTCTTTTCTGTTGTTCCCACAGAAATGAAAGATCACTTGGTTGAGGCACCTGGAACATCTGGAATGTAAGTTTAGATTTGATCAAATTCATCTTTGAACTGTTTTTCATCATTAAAGCTGCAATGTGTGAAATTTCTGTTATTTTAATATAAAATAAAAGACTGTGTGCTATGTGAAGGTTCAGTTAGATATGATCTTCACAACAAGTGTCTGCCACCTCAGGTCGGCCAGTGTGTTGATATTCCCTCTTTTCTAAACCATGTTTACATTGTCAGTCTGACAATAAACTCACAAGAATCTGGGTTTGTGATGGACAGGAGAGGAGCGATGGAGAGGTGCTGCAGGGGAGGGGAAAAGTCCATCTTATTTTGATGTGTTCTTGTAATTCCTCTTTGCTATCAGTAGAGTCAGAATAGCGAACATAACGGCTTTAATATGATCCATTGTGTGTATGTGTGCTATCTCATACTCATATTGTGATGGAAATTAATAACTTGCACGCTCAAAATAACCGTGAGAAGGAGATAGTTGTTTCAACTATGTATCAATTATTTATTAAGTCTGTGTCATATAGTCATATGGTCCTCCTCCTCAGTCAAGTCAGGGAGAAGTCTGCCATATATGGTCCTCCTCCTCCGTCAAGTCATGGAAAATGGACCCCGAACAGAGAAAGCATAGTGCTTTTGTAGTCATACAATAACAACTCCAACTTTGCCCTACAGGAAAGCCGTGGGAAAGCAGGTGTTCTGGAAAGAACATGGGAACAGTGAAAAACTATGGCTGCCTGTATATTTTGTCTAACTAGCTTGCGGGAATATAGAAAAGAAAAATGAGTGGTTACATGAGTTCATCACACATACTGTACTCTACTTAGATTGGATTTTTCCATTACACTATCCTCATTGTTTTTCCCTGTGTCTATTTATTTTCTCTTCTTCTGTCTGCCCTGATCCTCTGCTCTCTGCACTAGATGTCCAGATGAGACTCTGGGTCTGACTGGGCTGAGTGATATAGCGGATATCTTAGGCCAGTTGGTGAGGGACGGGGCTTTATCCCCTAATGACCTGGCACTGTCTCATTCACAAGCCCCCCACCTTAACAGGTACAGTTACTACTGATAAACCATTAGCATTCACTACATAAACAAACCTGACATTTCATGACCGCAAGACCCCAAAGTAATATGAGTAGCGCTGAGCGGTAAATGAATGTAACTGACAACAGGCTTGAACAGCAGCAAAGAGGGTCCGTGTTGCAGAGAGACGTCTCCTCGGATGGTGAGCACAGGAGAGACCTGAGGACCTGGATGAGAAGAAAACAGAGGGAAAGACTGGCAGATTACCAAAAACAGAGAGAGGTGATGAGGGAGAGGGAGTACAGACCTTACTCTACCTCTGTGCCGTCGGTGAGATAGTCTGTTCTTTTACTTGAACTGACATTCCTTTGTACGTTTTATTGTTTTTGTTTTGCTGTTGTTCTTGATTATGCCACTGCTCTTCACAGAAATCAACATACAAAAATAAGGCTGCTATCAGGGAAAAAGAGGAGAAAAACAAGTATGTACCTATCCATATTGTCTGTGTTTATGGGGGCATGCATGATTGTTCTTCTGCTGTGTGTCTTGCACAACTGTTATACGTACAGTACAAATGAATTTGCTGTAACTTCGTATATTTTTCATTTCTTTTTCAAACTCATATTTTTACTTAATATGTTCTAAGATTTTTTTTAATGTTGGTGTGCTATGTTTAATAACCTTATTCCTAATTATCTGCACTTGCTTTTTTTAATGTTCCGTCGCTGCAATAACCTAATTTCCATACAGGGATTAATAACGTTTCATCTAGTGCAGCCTATTCAGCGTGTGTCACTAAAGTCTCTGTTTGGTTGTATAGAGTGATGCTTTTGGAGCAGTATAACCAGAGGTCACGAGAGGCCTGCAATTTGATCAGTGATTGCGCCACCGCTCCTCTGACCCTGCCCAGTTCCTTGCGGACCGAAGGTGCTCCATCCCCCTCCTCCATGCAGCCCACCACAGCTCAAACCTCTGGCAACATAAACAGCAGTTACAGGTATCTCTGCGACAATAAATATATCAGGCCATGTACACAGAGGATTTTTATGTTCCATGATTTGAGATTTGTACTACTTTAGAGTTGGTGATCAGGTCGCATAATTTTATCAATCGTACCATGTCTTGCTAATTTGTCACCGATCATACATTCTACGAATAGCCGTTAATGTGTACAGGTAATTAAGCTAGTATCACCATCTGGAACTTTAATGATAGCATGGAACTTGTAACTGTGTGGCTCTAGATAACATCACAATGATAGACAATACGTTAGACTTAATCATCCTTTTCCATACCTGAAATGAGTTGGAAATGAGAACCATAAATGAGGTGAAATTCTTCTTTCAGGACTCGTGCTGTATCTGCCGATATTAAAAGGGGTTCTAAGACTCAGTCAGGGCAAGCTCGTCCCAACTTTTGTCCGCGGGAACACACCGAGACACTGAGATGGCCAATATCTTTGGAGAACCACCACAGGAGATTGGGACTACACAGACCAGGTATTAGAACAGACAGTCAACTACTTTTTGGTCTTTTGGAAAATGCTTACTGAGATTGTCATGTTAGTCTTAACAGTCAATAACATTCTTTAGTACTTTTTTTCAAATTGTATATCATAAATGATTAATAATTAAACTTTACACTATATGATACGTGTGTTCTTGGTGTTAGTGAGTTACCTGCCAAGGGACCGCCTGTCTCAGGTGACCAGACGTGGTATGCTCAGTGACACGAGGAGCAAGGCTAAATTACACACAGCCAACCAGAGAGACGAACTGCACAGAGAACACAGGCGGAAGATGGCGCTGAGCAAATCTCCACCTGGAAGGAGTGCTGTAGAGAGAGAAGTAAGGAGTGACCGCAGGGAGATGGAGGAGAAAGAGGAGAGAGAGGTGGTGAACTCATGGAACCCCCCTCCAGAGATCTGTAGGTTGCTGGGCATGGAAGAGTCGGAGCTTGAACTGGTAAGTAATGCCAGTATTTCAACCTAAAAGTTAGCAGTATATTCATATACACCCTGTGTATGAGTCAAGAGTTTGACCTGTAGATCCAGCCATGCTTACCACAGTGCTTAACTTAACAACCCGTTTGAATTACACATTAGGCCTTCAACAACTTGAACTGCATTAGACGTTGCCAGATGACTTGGTTTTACGTCTTAGTTGCGATATTCTGTGCTTCTTAGGACGTGGCCGGGCTGTTGGAAGACCAGGAAGATGGAGCCAGAGCTGCTGCATCAGGAACGGACTGGCTGGAGAACCTCTCTGAGACTGCCAGCAGTGGCCTCAGCAAACTAGACTGGGCTGCTATTGAGAGCATGATTGCTGGGGAAGGCACTATTTGATACGATGTCAGGAGGCTTAAGGCTCGGCTGTCTCATGGGGAAGAGTTATAGAGCCATGTTGATGCCTTAACCGATGGTTTTAAATACAAAAACAAAACTGTCCAACCATTTAGGTGCCTTTTTAAATGCAATGTTGATTGAACAACAACACAGTTAGTGATAGTGGTAGTAACAGGTTGAAAATGAGCTTGATGAGTACAGTGGACCTACAATATATCCTGTAATGAGTTTCTTTTTTTTTAACAGCATACCGTATATTTGGTACAGCAACTGACTGAATGTAGGCCCTCTCCTTGAAAATGTAGGTTCAATTTTATTTGCATGTGAGTGTTTGTGTGTAAATATTTTTTACATTTATAATTTATTTTTGGGTGAGATTATTTGACTGTCTTGAAAAATAAAACTTGCGACTTTTTCATTTTTTAAATTTTATTTTCAGTAGTGATTTGAGTATGTTTATTACTTTAATAAACATAAAGTGCCTGATAGCCCTGTTAGCTGCTAGCATGTGGCTCAGGGATTTACTGATCTGATTGCTTGCAGTGGAGGAAAAGGTGTAAGTGGTCTGTTCTCAGCTCTTAGTTTTGCATAATTAAGCTTACAGTTGGTTACTGAACTAGTGGCTCACGTCAAGCCAGCAGAATCAGCTGTCCCTTAACCTGCGATTGTTCATAAAATCTTTGAACTGCAGAGTTTCAAGCTAAAGGGGTCAGTATTGCTAAAGTACAGTATCCTAGTAATACTGTCGGTGATTCTTGGACTTTTCATGTAAAACCTTAGGGCCTTGTCTGCATTTTTTACCTAATACTCAGTGGCGTAGATATTGAGGTAGCAGTTACCGTCCTCCTGCACAACTGCACATTTTAACTATCTGAATATGATTTTATTATTGAAGTATACATTTCCTTATGGTATATATGCTAAATTTGTAATCTGTACATTCAGAACCACTATTGTTATATTATAATAATTATATTTTCATTCCATAAATAGTCCTCATGTACGTTGAGCAATCATTAAGCATATTTGCACAGCTCTTCACACTAATAGCCATGACGCATATTGCGTATTTTGATTCTGGTCCTCCCATATTGGTTTGATGTTGTATGTAGGTTTTTGAACGTACTTCATCCTTTATTCACTGTAATAGTTCCAATATGTTGTATTATCATTCATGTCGTTAGTTGCATTATCTTATGCCCTCTACTTTTTAATTACCATTATTTAATAATGATCTGCTTCTTGAAACAACCTAATTTCCCTAAGGGGATTAAAGTTCTATCTTATCTTGTCTTGGAAGATAACAGTGTTTCTATTTGATACGGATATAGCTTTTAATAAGTTAATTTTAAAAGTATCTGTTAGTTATACAGTTATATAGTGTGCAACCTTTACTAACATATTATTTGTGTTATTGTTATGATGATGATTACTTATTAATTATAATAATAATATCCGTGTGTTGTTGGTGATTGTTTTGATTTTGTTTTTAATTTTTTATAGCTGCGAGTTATGAAAAAATGAATGGTGTTTTTTCTCAACTAAGACCGCGAATAGCAGCATTTCCCTCCAGCTCGAGCAGAGATGTCAAGAGTATAGGTGATTTCTCTCCATTCCTCTTGAACCGAGAATGCCACACCGGAAAGTCAATCCAGTACAAAGCCTAACAACGCTACTGCTAAATAACTATCTTGAGCACCAACGATCTTTGACGTGTGTTCATCTTACAACTTCCGGGGTCAAAGGTAACCGTGCTACTTGAAAACATGGATCCTAACAAAGTGGACAAAGGTAGCACGTTTTTTAATGTTATATGTGTATTTAAGTCTTCTGTAGTTATTGTGGCGGTTAAGGCCCTGATTTCAAGCATGCATACATGGAAACTAGTTAATAGCTAGCAAACTTTAGAGAAGAAGTAACGTTCCGTGGCTTACTTGCTACCAGTGCTTTACAGTTAACTGTAACCAGAGCTTCAATTCATATCTCCCTCTCTTTAAAGAGCCTTCATGACTATCGCCGTTCAACTTATTCCATGAGCTGAATACGTTTACTGTGGCTCAGTCAGTATTACTGTAACATAAACTAACCTACTCTGAAAGGCTCAGTGGGTCTTTAACATTTTTATATTGCGGCATCAAATTGATTGACAGGGTATTATCTAGTATACAAAGTCACCTATTCAGGCAGAAACCGAGTGACCTACAGTAACGCAAGATCAGATAACTTACCATAATGAGATGTAATAACTATGCCACCGTAACATAGACAGTAGCTTCATAGGAATGTCCTGTATTTGTTTATCAAATTATATTCGGATTCCATTTCTATCTACTGACCAAATGGTAATTAATGCCTGTTGCTTTTGGTGCTTTTGTTCTAAGATAAGATCAGTCTTGGTGAAAATCCACTATGTTGCATTGATAACACAGTAGCACATATGGAAGAGAGGGACCCATGTAATTTTAGCTAGCCGAGAAAACAAAATAATCACGGGCAAGAAAGCTACATTATACCTTTTGAAGCAGGCATATCACATTTTAATTACCCACTTATGTATCAATAAGCATAATTCAATATAATTTCTTAGCAATCCCCATTTTCAAAATTATAACTGACCTTCACCTGTTTTAAAAACAAACAAAAAAATGCTTTTAGAATATCTAATGGACCTACTGTATTTTTAAACTAACCTGTGACCCACCTTTGATTCCCAACCCAGACTTTAAAAACACGCTTCATTGGCTAATATTGTGCTCCTTTTTTCAGTGTCAGACAGGATGAGTGGTGATGGAGACATGGCCTCTGTCATGGGGTTTTCTGGCTTTGGTATGACCAGACTACTATTTCCTCTTCTACAGCACAAACTGACAGGAAGTTGATATAGTAATTTGATTCATTATAAACCGCCTTTAGCAACTGTGCCAGTCATGGTGTAAGAAAGATAAACACTGTCTTGCTTGGGTCTTTTCAGGTAAGAAGGCCCGTACATTTGACCTGGATGCCATCTTTGAACAGACTCGAAGAACAGCCGTTGAGAGGAGTCAGCGTGTTTTAGGTTGGTTAACTAACAAGCATGATCTGAAAAAATATATATGTTTACTAATCATGCTTTTACCTGTGAGTATCTAACCCTAACTGTTGCTCCCTCAGAAGAGAGGCATAGGGAGAATGAAGGGGAGACCTCCCACTCAGTCTCTACTCAGAGAGACAATGCTGCTGCTACTTTCAGGTAACAAGTCGTTTCAGTGTTTCAGAAACAAGGGGTCCAGATTTCAGTGACTACCATGCTATAGTTAGCTCAGGCTGCTCCTGCATCTCTTCCAAGTCTACTCACCTTTCTGTAACATCCTTATCAACCATTAAGGATGCTCTGGGATTGTGTTATTGCACTGCGGGGTATTACTTAAGTATCATGTTTTTTTTCCCCTGCAGAAAACAGGAAAGTGGGAGCAGCAGTGACAGTGACTCAGACTCTGATTCAGACTCTGACTCAGGGCTTATAGGGCCCCCGGTCCCCCCCCCAACCGGCCAGGATGCGGACGATGAGGAGTTAGTGGGACCACCTCTACCACCAGGTTACACAGGCAGTATGGCTCACAGTGACGATGAGGATGATGAAGGGGGGGATGAGGATGAAGATGTAAGTCTGCAATTTTACACTCAACAGTACCTTATTACTCCTCCAAGGGGGGAATAGCCCTCTGGATGGGGCGCAGGGTCAGCCAGCTAGTGTGGCACTCCTGCAGCTTGTAGAAGTTAAATGTCTTGCTCAAGGATACTTCAACCAACCCATGGGTCCACTATCTAAAGCTTTGTTTATTCTTTTTGTAGTCTAAAACGTTGTTGTTTTTGAACAAAAGCGCCAGCTGGTTTTGCCTTTTTGTGGGGTGTTTTTAGGTTAACCACTAGATGGCAGCACATGAGAAGACAAACAGTTTTAAGTGTTATACAGTCATTATACAGGCATTCTTTGCCATCTCCCTCTCTGGCTCTCCCTCTAATAAATGTCGTATCACAATGTGTAAAACATGTGTGTATTATGGGGGAAATACGCCAGACCCCCAGCCTTATCAGGGCAGGTGTGAGTTCAGACTGCTGTGGGACTGAGAGGGAAGGTGGCCTGATGCAGGCCTACCTCAGGTGATGTCACCGTCCTCAATCAGAGCGCCCCGGACAAGTGACTGAGCATTCTGTGCTACATTTTCTTTAGCTTCCCTGTAACTGGCAGCTGCTGTGCATGACTCCAACCTTTACATATCACAACAGCTAATTAAGCATTAACTGTCAAATATTATACTTATTGCTCAGCTGATCTGTTTTTCTCGTCCAACACATTTCATTGTACCGTTGACCCCGTGTTAACCTACATATGACATATAATAAAACTGAACTTGAAGTATATGAATGCTGGCTTACAGCCACAAACCTATGTCATCCCCGCCTCCTGCTTCTCTCTTCCTCTCCCTGTCTTTATTTCCTTTCTGTGTTCTAGAATCCAGTGAAGAAGATTCCAGATACTCATGAGATAACTCTACAGCACGGCACAAAAACAGTAAGCCTCCCCTCTCGGCTTTCCATCATCATAAACTTCACTTACGCGGAACCGTTTTAGTAAACATTCCCAGACATTCTTTCTTACCTAACCTGAAAAGGTCTATATATAGCCTGCACTGGATAGTAATTAACAACTCCATTATTTACGAACATATTTTCCACTGACAAATTAAAAGGCCTGGCAGTGTAGACTCAGACAAATGGCTGAAATTTCAGCCAAGATTAGATCTTTTTGTGCTAAATTGTAGCAGTCTGAGTATATTCAGTAGTTGATGTTCCCCTTAGGATTTTTATAGCAGTGAGAGTGAGTAAATTTAGTTCTGGACTCTATGTCCTCACTTGTGATCCTAGTTCAGTTGCATTCAAACTGTGGGGCAGGAAGGAATTGTAGGGGGGGCACAAGAAATCTGAAAATATACTGTATTAGGCTACATTACATTTTGTAAATATATATTTAAGGCAGTAATTGTATCCGATGTATTATAATTCTCATTCATTTATGTTTTTTAAATTATTATTTCCAGATTTGGCTTGTCACTGCTGCTGAATGAATGTATTGAAAAGCCACCATACCAACCATTCCACTGCAGGCCTATAGTCTCTAAATGCTTAATGAGGTCATTGTCTCTCAAGGTGTCAGCCCTGGGTTTGGACCCCTCTGGAGCTCGTCTGGTTACTGGGGGATATGACTACGATGTGCGGTTCTGGGACTTTGCTGGGATGGACCAAGCTTTGCAGGCTTTCAGATCCTTGCAGCCTTGCGAGTGGTGAGTCCCCTTCTGAAAACACATGTTAAAGATCAATGCAAGTGCTTAAAGGGTGATGAAATGGACTGTCTCTGCCCTCTCCACAGTTTTTGAAAAATATGGAACTGTGGGGGGAGTGTGAATTAAATGATGGCGCTATGCCCTACACTCTTGAGCTTGTGCACGGCATTAGTAGCTAGCTAATGGAGAGCGACAGAGAGTCAACTGGCACAGAGAGGGAGCGGCCTTTGGAGTTAGAAGTGGTAATTTGATCACGTCTCAAAGTCTGAAAAACACTAATATGTCATCATTCAGTTTTTTTCAACTGCTAGTTGGCAATAGAAAGCCGAGATTTGTACAGAAAGAAGAAAAAGAAAATCCAGGAAACAAACATTATGCCGTGTTTTGTAAAGATTACAACAAGGATGAATGTGTTTCAGTATAGGATTGTCTTCAACATTGATAAATGTTCAGCTAAACAGCTAAAAATAAGTGAGTTTAGGGTTCCTTCACCCTTTAACATGTGGTTAGCTAATTTGTAAGCCTACACTCACCGAAGTCGACACACACACACAAATATACAAAGGAACACACACACACACACACGGTTGTTGTGCTTCATTGAACCTCATGTCAACTCTGGGACATCCTCCCTCTTAATTCAAAATGACCAACCTGGAAGCAGATGGTTGAGATGCGTGGGTGTTCGTACGTGTGTTCATGTTTATTCTTTGTTTCATGGAAGCCATCATCGGAGATTGAATTCTCTTTGGGTTTTGGGAACCAATGGGCTGAGCTGGAGCAGGCTTGTCCTTATTAACAAAACTGTATGCCACATTTAATCTGATTACAGTGCGATCCATTAGCCTGTACGGTCACTGACACAAGGGGCCTTATTTAGAAAGCTGTAGTGTGAGGTCTAATACCCCTCTTTCTTTCTTTCTTCCCGCCCCAGTGACCGGGAGGGCATCTCCTAGCTCAGTCAAACTGAAACAATGAGGAACCTGAGCCTTTGGGGCTGTCTAGTGGGCCTCTAAAGGCACCAAAGCCCCCCCCCCCAGTTAAGAACAGCACTGATGGCAGCCCCACTTTTATCTCAACAATGGATCTTTCTGCTCCCAGCATGGAAACATGGCCGCCCCATCTACCCCCTGCTGTGTTAATGCTGTTTTCATATTGACCTGAATTGCTAACTGTACTCTGGTGAAGTGGTCCGCATTTGTCTCTGCATTTGCGTGCACAACTATGTGATTGTGCTTTTCTTTAGTTAATTTAGTTAACTTTAGTCAATCAAAATCTGTGATTGTTTTAAGCGCTGCCCTGTTGTGGCTAAACAAGGAATTACAACAACATTGTTGTTTTGGTTTAAACGTTGCCTCAGTCAGCCATCTTTTGCTTACTGAATTTTGGCAGTAAATACAGAGGAGTTCTCTTTTTTTTAAAGTTTTCTGTAAGGTGAAGGTTTACAAAACAAACAGAAGTGGGGTGACGTGACCGTTCAAACCAATCGCGGATTGTGCCTTTAAACACTTATTTATTTCTGTTCTGAAAGAGTAAACAAATACTTTTTCATTTAAAGGTCAGATAATACTGTAGATGAGAAAATGTGAAACACTGGACACAGCCTCATACAATTCACATCTTAGAATTTAGGTGTGTGTGTGTGTGTGTGTGTGTGTGTGTGCGCACGACTGCATGTGTTTTTGTGTGTTTCTGTGTGGACTGCATGCTTTTATGTATTTCATCGTGCGTGATGGTGCATGACTGTCTGCTAGATGAGTAAGACAGTACTGCGTATTCCCCTGCCCTAGTTTGAAGACCATCTTAATTTGCTGACTGTGAGTGTTTGGCTCAAGCATATCCCGCGGGAGTGCGTCTGTCTGGCTGCCCCAGATCACGTGGACCAAACATCACATGTACTCTGTGACCTGTGTTGTCCTGGTTTCTATAGTTACACAAACCTTTGTAGCAGTTGTTTTTTTTTTTCCTTTCTCCTAAACCTTTTCAAGAAGTAAAAGCTTGTTATGTAACATTACTTTGACGCAGAGGTCATGTACAGTCACAGCCAGCAGATGTCTTTCACCAACGCAAACAGACAGAGACACTTAACTGCACTTATTCCATGAATAGCAGCTAGCTGGCTACAGGAATGCCACTAAGGAAAAGCATCTGTCTCACACTGTCTCTTCGATGCGGTTCGTGTGTCTCCTCAGCCACCAGATCAAGTCGCTGCAGTACAGCATCACTGGTGACGTCATCCTGGTGGTCTCTGGCAATGCACAGGCCAAGGTGTTGGACCGCGATGGCTTCAACGTCATGGAGTGTGTGAAGGGAGACCAGTACATTGTGGATATGGCCAATACCAAGGTATGCCAAAGTACTGCTCACATGTGAGATGTTGGTGGTAAAGAGGCTAGATATTTTTATTGTGGCCTGTCCTGTGCTGTCCTGTCCTGTCCTGTCCTCTCCTCTTCTCTTCTCTTCTCTTCTCTTCTCTTCTCTTCTCTTCTCTTCTCTTCTCTTCTCTTCTCTTCTCTTCTCTTCTCTTCTCTCTCTCTCTCTCTCTCTCTCTCTCTCTCTCCTCTCAGTGTTTGTGTGAGTGTCTTTTGGGTCGTGTGCTCCCATGGTGTGTGTTCAGTGCCCAGCTCGCGGGGACAGAGGAACACCACTCATTCTTAACACAGCTGTGGTTCATCCTACGACTGTAACAGGTTCTACTCGTTAGGATCCTTATTAATGTCCATCTATGACTTGTATGGTATTTGGTCAAACTGGTCACCGTTGGCCATCCAGGGCAGCCACAGTGCAACTGGAGATGGTTTATACCATCAAACACACAGTAGGGCTGCATGATACTAATGAATACTATGTGTGATTTTTTTTTTAGATACTAATGCTTAGAATTCAGTCTCAGCTGATACGTAAACAGAACGTCTCTTTCGTCAATTAAATTTCTCATGCAAAGCCGCTGTGATGGCTTCAAGGATCCGGCAAGTTTCTTCAAGTACTTCTTGGAATACTTTGTTCGGTATGTCCATGTTTTATTCTAACTCGTAGCGACTCTGATACAAATTAGCGGATACAGTTTTGGAGTAGGCGGGCTATAGACAGGATCTGCACATTGAACAGTGAATAGAAACCAGGCTCTCACGCGAGGTTAACAAGTACCCAAATAAAGCTGGGACACGAATGCAACATTGAGAAAAGATACGTGCGATCCAACTCCACCAAACAGCACAAAAGCAAGAGCAATGAGTTTCCTCATCTCAACCACAGAAATCAGGCCTAAAGACCGTAATACAGTGTAACAGCAAGGGCAGTCCAAGTTCTGAATAAGAACAATTTGGGCTAAACGCAATGACACAATGCAACAGCAATCCGAAAACACAGATGTAAGAATACAATCAGATGGGGTTTCTACCTATTCAAAGTCTTGCATTAAACTTGAGGCAGCACAATGCAAACTCTTGCCCTCACTCGACAAATGGCAAGGAAGTGTTTAGTCGCCAGTGCTCTTCTGGGCTTGGAGCAGGTGTGTTTGACCTTTGGGTTCATGTTTTTTTTGCGATGCGAGGAAATTATGGACTAACGGAGCATGGCAGGCTACAACACAACAATCAGGCGCCCAAAAGTTTGATTACACAACAACCTATACATGCTGAACGTAAACCATCAACGAAAACCAATCGTCCACCTTCGATTTATTTGGCATCTGGTGCTCATTTGTGTAGGCTACCGTCAACTGAACAAGTAGTGGGGCAACACAGCTGATCCATCTCAAACGGGGCGGGACAACGGAAATAACAGTACAGACAAGGACAGCATGAGATCTGCCATCTATTAACCTCATGGTTTTATTTGTAAAATACATGTTATAAAAAATATTGCATTCACACATTGGATCCAATGAGACATGTAAAAAAAAGACCTGCTGCTGATGGTATGCACAGTGCGTACACACACACACACACACACACACACACACAGACAGGGGTTTCTTGTATCAGGACAGCCTATTCTCATCTTGTGGCTCTGTTTGTCATTAAGGTCCTCTGATGTAGTGTTTACTGTTGGTATGAAAATCAGTCTGTTTCTGTTTAGTCATTGGCAATTTGTTCTCTTGGACTGTTAGGAAGGGAAATCACATTTGCCTACTGTGGTAATGGCAATAGTTCCTCCAGCCAATTAAAAGGCCATCGCGGTGAAGGATACCGTTTGTTTTGATGCTGTTGGCCTGAGCATGGAAGCAATTCAGTTATTTATACACCATTTAAGCTTTAACCTCACAATGGTGTGTGTGGATGTTACCTTAAACATTAACAACCAAGCAATAGGTCCTTAGTGCTTTCTAGTCCTCAAAGTTAAGTAAGGCAGCGCTCCAGATCAGTGATCAAAGTGCTGCGCTGAAAGTATTTGACATTAAGCAGGAAAGCTTCTCTTCCTGATCTACACATACCGATGCTATTTGGTCAACTTGTGCACATATGAAGCTCTCCCTACGTGAGCCTGCTGTCAGATAGAGGTATGTCATATCTGAAGCTCTCTGTCCGTAGCACTGGAGATTTTCTCTGACCTGACAGTGGGGAAGGCCTCTTCCTGGGCAGTCCCTCTCTGAAGATGTTATTTGTTATGACTAATTCTCAGCAGGGCCGTTCTAGCAGAGGATACTGCTGAAGGTCAATGCAGCGAGCTCACCGTTTGGAGCCGTAACCCAGAGCCTGCTCCCCGGCTTCCCTCGAGGAACATCAAAACCGATTGTTGGACCCAGGCTGCAACTGCAGGCCAAGGGCCTGTTAGGCTGGCCAGCTTTGTTAGAGCCTCATCATCCTCTGTTTGTGTTCACATTCCTCTTTAATGACTGGGGAATGGATGAAAACGACATGTTTTGCCCTGCTGGTGCTTTCCGTTTTAAATGAGGCTTGTTAGTGGGCCTTCCTTCTGTTGATGCTAAATGAGCTCAGCCCGGGCTTTCGATTGGCCAGTTTCATAAACTTGGTCATGAGACTGACAATGACTTAGTTTTATTTAACCATTTCACATTGATTGCTAAACACTGCTAAAATGTTTGCCACTGTGTTTGTTTTTATTTTCACTACTACTTTATTTTTTTCAGGGCCACACAGCCATGTTGAATGGCGGCTGCTGGCACCCCAAGATGAAAGAAGAGTTCATGACCTGCTCTAATGATGGGTGAGTTCTTGGTGATGATGTGGTTTTTTACTGATAAGCTGCTTTACGTGTGCAGGATTTATTTTTGCCCCTATCTACTTCGTTTGACACACCATTTCCATGTTCATATTTTTTACAGTTTGATATACTTTATTAATCCCGAAGGGGGGAAATTCACTTTTCAGAGAATGTGTATCTTGCTCAAGATTGCTTTAACAAGTATGGCCACACAGGTCACTGAACCCAGGACCTTCTGCTTGGGGGCATCCTTCACTAACCAAGTGCTAAGACCCACAAGTGTTTTAATTGTCTAAAGTTGTGTGTAAATTGTGTTGTTGTTTTTTTTTCACCTCAATCCTATGATCATCTAGACCTTTATCCAAACAATGCCAACCTTACGCAATAACCAACTGGTTTCTGGCATTTCCATTCCTGAACCGAATCTACTTTTGTTTGCTCTCATTCCTTCTGCCACCAGCAGGGAGTCCTCTAAACCAGACTATGCTTTTGGGAAGCTTGGCTTGGTCTCACCTCGCTGTGTTGACAAACGACACAGTTTCTTACTGGAGGGGGTCCAACCGCAGCCCTTTATATATCGTATGTAATAATTTAGACCGATGTAACATTCTAGCGGGCAAGACATATCTATCTATCTGTTATCTATACGTTTCAGTAACACAAGCTCGAGTTGTCATCTGTTTCCTAAAAAGCAATACTGCCCCTATTACTATTAATCCAGATGCTCTGACCCAGTGGTGTGGGTGCGTGTGTGTGTTTGGTGCATGCATGTGTGCATGTGCACGGTTGGCAGCGCACACGTGTGTGACTTGGAGGGAGAGACAGAGCGCAGTGATGAGTCTAAGTGAGTGTGACAGGCAGCAGTGCAGAAACCCTGGGCTTAATCACCATTAAGTGAAAACCAGGGCCTGGCTTTGTGGGCAGGCTGCAGCCTGGTGTTTACCAGTGTTACTGCTCTCCCAGATGTGGAGGCTGGTTTATTTAGCTCACATCGAGGCTCTGGAAATCCTCCCCTGGCACGTTATAGCGCTGGGTGTTGCCCCTGGCCAGCTCGCGGGAGGACGTGGGGAGAGGAGGTGCACAGGGAGCCATTCACACAGACAGAGCAGCTGCATATGTGGACGTGTCCACTGCAGCGGAGCAGGTCGTTTTCATCGGGATGGAGAGAGGGAGGAGGGGGGGGGGGGGTTGCCTGGTGGCGTACTGGTGAAAGAGGTTTTCTCTGTGACCGCATGTCAGCCAGTCACACATCTCAATTTGCCGAAGCTGCGGGGATGTGCGTTGGAGGTGCAGCGGGTGAAGTGTATAGAGTCAGCAGCCTGGATTAAAGCACAACGCGCACCTAGTGTTTGATCCGACTCATCCTCTTTCTCCACGTTAGCACAAGTGGATTTTGATGTCTGGATACTTCGCTCTGGGCGATGGATCTGAAATAAAAAGCACCGGCATTAACCTCGGAGGCCACCGTCTTCATGCACCAATTCTCTTGGGCCTCAATATGTTTCTGATATTGATGTATTTTTCAGCACACTGATTAATGGATGGCCTATCAAGAGTAAGCAATAAGAACAATTTGCAGAATAGATGTCCCTCAGCTGAACTAAGCATAGCTCAAGGGAACAATATACTGGGGCCTCAGGGAGAGAGAACGGGCTTTGAGCCCACAAATTTAAAGGGCCAGTTATTCTGGAAGGATCTCTCAATCCTTCTTCCTTCCCTCCTCCCTTGCCACCACATTCCCAGCGTTTCATCCACATCCACCTGCAGTGGCATTCTTTGAGAAGGTGGAGAGCCTGCAGAGGCCAGATTGGAGTTGCGCGATGCTCAACAATGGACCAGTAGCGGGCCAACAGTACCACCGGGTGCCTGGTGTTGCATACATCAGACCAGCACCCTGGTATTCCGTCTTTCTCTCTCATGGCCTATTGAGAGATTCTTTATTGTGTTTGTTTGAATAGGTTATTAAGCACGATCACTAGACCGCTCAGCTTCTTAATTAAGATCCTCAGAGTGTGGAATCTCATTCACATGAGCCGCCACTCCGCCCTTTGACTGTTTTCATCAAGCAGGGGTAGTGGTGATTGTCCTTGCAGATTGAGGGCTGAATGCTGTTACAGTCCAGACAGGCTTCAATGGGACTCTTTGATTCTTGCTGACATGGTCAGTCAGCGAAAAGATTTATTCGTGGACTGCGGTGAATCTGTCAAAATTCTAAGCGTCAGCTTGCAATTGTCAAACGGCACATTACAATGTTTGCTAGCAACATTATTCATGTTCGATCCAAGGTGACCAACTGTGTGTTAAGCGCAGAGCCACTTCAACTAATTCTTTGCTGAAAGAAGGAACACCTGTTTGAAAACCTCGGATGAATTATGTTTCCCAGCCACAGATTAATTTCTTAGAGAGTGTGGGCAGTGTACGCTGGGCCTACTCCCAATGGGAATATTTCTTGCCAAGATTAAGCTAAGAGTAAACAAACAAAAAAAAGACTGGGACTTTTAACCATGGTTTAGGAATTATTAACCATTCCCAATGAAACAGACGGATGAGCAGGGGTCAACAATTTGTGAATTAGTTAAAGAATTGTGGGAATTGTTGTGACTGTAAAAAACTATTATCTTTTCAATAATATAGAAGGCTATGCATTAGTGGCTATATGGGCATAATAAATGGTGACAGTCAAAAATGTACATAGTGCCATTCATGGTGAAATTTTAGTCTTTTGGGCATGCTAGCGCAGAGTGCAAATTGCAGCTTTAGACATGGACCCACGTGCACGTTTCAACACAAAATGGTGGAGATGTGCTGAGACACACTTAGACATGTGCTCGTACACATACACACAAATTTAAGGAATGTTTTCCAGGAGGCTTGAATGCCAGGGATTCCCTTCATGCTGGCCTGGTGTCAGGACTGCAGCTGGACTTGGTTGTGTATTTGTATGCAGGGAGACCCAGAAGACAGCGTGGAAGGTCCTTTTTACTGTGGAAGAGGCATTGCATAGAAGCATCTATCACGTATTTAACACAAACAATTAGCCTATTTCACGATATGAGTATAGCGGCAGACGGAGGAATCATTATTGGGGAGCATCCACAGACGTCATTAAAAAGCAGTTACGTTGCCTACTCACACCCTAAGATAAATACTGTTAATGATGTTGCTATCATGTAAAAGAGTAGTAGGCGCCCATAATGGAAGTGTTTCGCAGTGAAACAAGTCAGTATTTCCATTCTCAAGTTTATCTTCTGTATCTCCTAATTAATCTTTTCTGGGATACTGAACGTGTCAAGTGAGCATTGTTTTTGTTTTTTTGGGGTTTTTCTTAGAAGTAACACAATGCTCAGCCAAAAGCCTGAAACTGGGGGATAGCTGAATGAGTTTTTTTCTTTTAGTGGGGACAGACCAGGACTGCTGTGCTATTAAGTGCGATCTGCGCGATGATATAGGGATGCAGAGTGCGGACGGACACCGTAAAGGCTTGGGAGAACATGTTCGGGCGCTTCACACACACACAGATTGACACATCAAGTTCACCCACAGTCCAGCGCCTCTCTAGCTGCCGCCTGCCTTACACTGCAAGCGTTCCATGTCCTGCCCAAGAATGCACATACCATACCTTAAAGTAGAGCATTTTCGTTTTGTTTTCCATCTGCAATAATGGCAGAATTTTCAGCAGACATTAGTGACCTCTAGTGCTTTAATGTATGAATACAATGTTTGTTTCTTCTTCTCAATAGACCGAAAAAAAAAAGTCCAATTCCCCCCCTGCCCAGTTCCAGTGAGATTTTATCAACCTGATGACTTCACCGAGTTCTTGTGTCATGCATGTCGTACATATGGCGTGAAGTCCCACCTGTTGAGGCGAGCTTCCAATAACTCCTAGAAACGAATGTTCGTGAGCTTTTTTTTTTTTCATCTTTTTTAATTAACCGCGCCTCAGTTGAATCTGGCCGCGGCACGTCGCTTTACCTAGAACACGCTGATATCTATATAAGTCTCTCTTTTCCTTCCCCTGCCTGTTCCAGCCCTCCTGGAACACAGAGCGCTTTTCCATCTGCCTCTCCTAATCCGCCTTACTGATAACAGAGCCCCAGTTAGTCAGTCAACCAGCCAACAGGCAACACAGCCTAGCTCTATCAGCAGGATTCAACCAAAATACAGCCTTACACGGGACCCAGACTCTGATTAGACTCACTTTTCTGCTCTCGTCCTTATCCCACCATCTGGGGAGTGGTCCCTGCCGCTGCCGCCAACACCACCACCACCGCCACCCCCGTAGCCTGGCGTACTGATAGTATCTGTGTTTGGGAGAGGAGAAGGGGATCCAGCGAAGCCCCCTGTTCTTCACTTGATGTGTGAATGGCTATGTATCTCTCTCCCCCCGCCGCCCCCTCGTAAAGCACACACACGCATGGCTGAGGCTGTGTGGGTCTCGTCTTTTATCACGTTCGGCCCCTCTGCGTCTTAAGCGTTCGCGCAGGGACAAAAAGGCGAGTGTTGACCGGGTGGGGGGGGAAACAAGGTCGCGGGGGAACGGGGAAAGGGCTCGAGCGCTTCTCCGTTTTGGTTTGTCTTCATACGGCGTATGAATGTCTCGTCACCTCGTTATGTTGAACCGAGAAGAGGAAAGCTTGCCAAGCCCGTCGTTCTCGTAACATTTCGAAATCGACCGCCTCCTCTAAACAAGTATCGTTCCAGGCTGGCCTCGATGTTTCCTAATTTCCTAATTTCCCCATTTCTCAGCTAGTTTTATGTATTATACTGTCTCAGCTGTTCCTTCACTACCCTTTCCGTGCCTTGTTCCTGACAGGTGAGGGTGTGCAGTGAGTCGCCCTGCGTTCAAGCTTGGCTCAGCACCGGTGGGTTCCAGCCTCGTTGCTCTATCCCCCCTGTCAACCAGCGCTGCCATGTTTTGGAAAGAGCTCTTAACGATAAATTGCATTCCAGGTTTTGTGCGCTTACGTGAAAGGTTATGTTGTCTTTATTGTCTTGACAGACGCCTACGGTCGTCTGTAAACAGAATAGAGACGTCTGTGTGAGGCGGCAGGTGGAACGATTTGTCATCTGGTACACGGCTGTCACACGTGCACAGACACACACACACACACACACACACACACACATGCAGTCCATGTGCAAACCCTCTTGCAATACAATAGCCTATAGATTATACCATGCATATTAGCAGTTAGTAGCTTTTTGGTGTCATTTTTTGAGCAAGATATGATGAAATGCACTGCACCGACATAGATTAAGTAACACAGCTATTCATCAAACTCAGTTTTATCTGACCCCTGCCAATTCTCATTTCAAGCCATTTTTTTATGCTGGCATTTGTCAGACTTATCCAAACACAGTTGAGTGTGTGTCTGTGAGTACTGAGTTTGTTGCAAGTCGTGGAGGAATTCTTGCCTGGCTGTTAGTAGCGGCTCCGCCTGTGTGTTTACGCTCCCAAGTTGACCCCGTGACCCCACAGGTCATGCTCACTAAAGCAGGCAGTGGGTTACAGACACACTTGGATGCACTCTGTCTGGCAGGAGTGTTTGTGTGTGTGTGTGCGCATGCATGAGGGGTAGTCTATATATGTATGTGTGTGCATGTATACGTGTGTGTCATGTTTCTGTGTAAACCACTAGCTTTAGTCTAGCAGTGGTTGTGAAGGGTTGGGTCGCTTGAAGTGACCTGCAGTACCAGGGCCCCAGACTCTTCATCGTAACGCTCCTGCCCCTGCCTTGTTTCTTCCAATCTTGTCTTTCCATCTCAACATCCCCCTTTCTCCTTTGCCCTTTCTTCTTTTTCATCTATATTTTATCTCTGCACCCTCCCCCATACACTTTTCTGCCTCTGTAGTTTGTTCAGAAATGTCGTGAAAAGTATAGAGTGCTAGGTAAGTGAAGTGATGAGTGATGTTAAGTAGGGTTGCGAGGAGTCGTGTGGAACGTGCCTCCCTTCACTTTTACCAAGACAGGAAGTTGTGTTTGAGGGGTTCAGAGGTGACGTGTTCCTCCTTGTTTGACCTTAAACATATTGGTGGTATCAGATCACTGTCTACTCTTCCTGGTAGTTTATAGTATGTTTTTATACGTCCAACTGCTTTGAGTCAAAGTGATTGACCTAAACATTTTTTTTGTCTATTGTTTCAGACTCACAGGGAAACTAATTATACAGTCATTATAACTTGTACTCATATCCTTATGCTCAACATAAGAATGAGTTCTGTTTGATTCAGTGCTTGAGGAAAGACTGAGTCATGTCTGTGCACTATTTATAGTTTTCAGTGGTTGCTTAGTTGTATTATTTGATTTGAAAAATTCAATTCCAAAATGAAATTTCCACCACATTAAAAATCTGACATTCATACTGGCTTCATGGTAAAATTGATTATGAAATATAGTTTAAGTTATTAGTTGACTAAAGACTTGTTTTCTTAATTGGATGTTTGAAATACAGGTTAATTAACATCAGGGAACTTTTTTTTCTAAAGTCAAAACCTAGTATATGGCTGGACCGTGTATGGTCAGTGTGCGAAAAGAGCCAAAAGCCTTGTCGCTAGAGGGCTTTTAATTTGAAACGGATACATCAGCCAATGGCGAAACTCCAACACTCGGCCGACCAGTGGTGTAACTTCATCACTGAGTGAGTCAGTCAGTGAGTCAGTCAGTGACAGACAGACATTCGCGTTTATAGGGCTGGCCCCGCCGTTGCGGTCAAGCCAAAAAAAAAAACAACCCTCATTTGCACACATCTGAATAGGGAATGTTTGAGCTATAGTTCCTCCCCCTCCCTGGTCCAGGGTGGGTAATGTGTTCAACAGATGTAGAGAAGAGAATCAGGATTTCATGGAAGCTTCAGACACGGCTGTCAGCCTGATCTACTGTTCTCTCTGTCTCCTCTGTCTTCTCTCCCCTCACCCTGCAACACATCGTATACTGTACAACGGAGCAGGCTGGGGCACACTGTGATTCTCTGTGTGATATATTAATATAGGTATAGTAATAGGCCCGTAAATATGAGAGGCGCGTCACAAGAGCTCTGATACTAATAAGATGGTGTTTATAGGCAACTGTGGGCCTTAGAAAATCCTGGGAGTTTTATTTTTAATAAACACAGTTCTCTTTGACTTTTGCACAGCACTGTGCGCACGTGGGACCTAAACTCGGAAAAGAAGCACAAATCCGTGTTCAAACCGCGCTCGCTCCAGGGGAAGAAGGTCACGCCCACGTGCTGCACCTACAGTCGTGATGGCAAGCTGGTTGCAGCAGGCTGCCAGGATGGGACCATCCAGATCTGGGACAGAAACCTCAGCGTGAGTCTCACAAAACACATACAACGCATACACAAATCCACAGAGACACAGAGGTGGACAGAGGAAGGCCAGCGTGTGAGTTGGGTTGTAAACATAGACTGGTCTGTGTCATTATGGAGACTGGTCTGTGGGATGCAGAGGCAGCACCTCAGGTCATCCGGTCACAGGGCATGGGGTCAGAGTTCAGGAGGTCGCCAACACTGAGCAGGACTGGGCTGTAAATAAAACCATAGGTGGGAAAGTGATGCTTGTGTTTGGCAAATAGCCTTAATTTAAACCACCCCATCTGCCTGTTTTGTCTATCTGTCTATCGTCCTCTTTGATATTGTGGAATGTGAGTCAGCAGCACATGTGTTTGTGTGGGACATTGCTTAAAGTAAGTAGTGAGGATGCATAGTACTGTACTATGTTGGTGATCCTCACAACTGACATGGACGATACTGTCTGTTTACTCGGAGACAGATCCTAGTGATCAGATCCTTACATTATAATACCTCACTCAAAGGAATATAGGGGTGATAAGTTAATCTGTGTGGGTGGTGGTTGAGATGAGTTTCAGTGCAACTGAATAAACCTTATTGTTGCCACACCTGGGCAGCATTCCTGTGTTTAAATGCTCTGGATAAAGTTATGTAAACTATCTGACCACTAGCAAGGTACAAGGCTGTGTTCTACACAGACTTGTTTTCAGTTTTTCCAAAGCCCAAAGAAAAATAACTCTGTAACTGTAACTTGGTTGACGTGTGATGATTGATTGGAGACACATAGAGATTGCTGGGAGGCCTAATCATCCTACTCTGTACTTTTTCCATTATTAGTTAATTATGCAATTAAGTGATCAAAGTGTGCATTCCATCTCCCTGATTCCACACTTTTGAGGTTAATAGTGGATCTTGGCTCCCAGGAAGCATTCCTCTCATTCATTGGACTGTTTTTACGTGAGATATATGACAAAGCCTCACTGTGGAGTTAAAAACGACTCGTGTTCAGAGCTGGAGAACGTATCTCATTTTGACTTTCATTTCGAGTTTCCCCGTCTGCTCGAGAAAAAGAACCTCTCCACTGCTGATCACATCTTATCTTCTCCTCCCACACACTCAGCCCTGCCGGCCTACATACCCATGATCCTCTCTGCCTGAGGGCTTTCGCAGTGACACGTCTCTGGTCAGTGTCGAGGCGACGGCAGGAAATGACTGGCCTGTCGCTTCCTTCGGAGGGATCAGCCAGAGAGGAGGTTTGGCAGCTTATTGCTCGTTCACAGCTGTCACAGGCGAGACTCACCTTCACGCCGCAGAGAAAGATGGAGGGGGGAAAAAAAGAGAGAGAGGGGGGGATCCTCTATCGGAAAGAGGGCCCAGGAACCTGGGAAAATAACTTACTATGCTCATAACTCAGCATATTGAAGAGGTGTCAGATTGTCAGACATCACTCCAGTTTGATTTCCTCCTCGTTACGGCCGTTTCCTGTGCAGGTTTATTGCCGGGTTTCGCAAGTCTAACTTTCCCACCATTTACGGAGTTGCCAGTCACTTGGGGTCCCTATTAGAGTACTACAGTCTGACATTTTAAGAGCATGTTTTTTTGCCTATCTTTCAGCCTTTCTGCACATCTCTAACCTAATCCCTCGTTCCCCTCCTCCTCCAATCCCTTCATCTTTTCATCTCCCCATGCGGACAAGGTTGAATGCTTCTGTTATTTTGTACGAGAGTAGTGACAGCGACAATCAAGCCGTAGTTAGTGAGTTGGAACAGCTTGATTAAACAGAGGAGCTTATCCAGATTATTCAAACGGGAAGTAGGCTACATGGTAATTACTCTAACAATCAGCTCCTTTCTGTTTAACACGCAAACAGTTTTGTCAGACGGAGGAATTGTCTCCTGTCACTAGCTCTCCATTGTGGACGCATTTGT
>OMKK01029418.1:15079-47312 GCA_900302305.1 Polymixia japonica
GTAATAGTCAGTGCTTGATTTCTTAATTTCTGCATCCAAGTACCATTATTAATATGTAAACCACGCCAGGGCCAAGACATGATGCATTGTTGATAAAGCCTGTCTTGACTGACACAATTACACTGGTGATTCAGTTAGTCACAGTCTCATCACCCTATTGTCTGATGGGTAAACGGCAAAAATGTGAGCTCATCACTATTCCAGCGGCTGAACTGACCAGTAAAAGACAGCAGTTTAATTCATTAAAACACTTGATCTGATCTACTCACCTCAAGAGGAGCACAGGAGACAAAGGCCTATCTGGCATCTCTGGCCTGCATGAGATCTGGAGCATCTGAAGTGAAGTAAAAGCATAAAAATAAAAGGTTGGGCTGGTAATAGTCAGTGCTTGATTTCTTAATTTCTGCATCCAAGTACCATTATTAATATGTAAACCACGCCAGGGCCAAGACATGATGCATTGTTGATAAAGCCTGTCTTGACTGACACAATTACACTGGTGATTCAGTTAGTCACAGTCTCATCACCCTATTGTCTGATGGGTAAACGGCAAAAATGTGAGCTCATCACTATTCCAGTGGCTGAATTGGAGAGTAACCAAAAGCACATGACATCCCTTCAGTGCTTACCTCAAGCTTAGCACAGTAGATATGGAACTACGTCTGGCGTCTCTGGTCTGCTGCAACCGCCTAAGTTCTGAAAAGAGGCAATGTATTACTCTAAAATAAACTGGAAATAACTGGGATACACAAATGTTGATTTACAGTTCTTTGCTCCAACAATACAATATTACCTACGATCTAGATCAGTTATGACATTTCATGTTTAAATATTGATTTTAAACTCTAATATTTTATCAGGTGTATCGACCTTAATTAACCTAGCCGTCAGAAGTTGAGCAGGTTAATATAAGTGGGGCAATGCTAGCTTTAAGTAGTCATTTTTAAGTCGTTTTTACAAGACCAGAGTATGTGACTGTCACTAACTTCAAGTTACAGCCAATTACCCCCAAAGTGTGTCAGCTATTGATTTTTAACTGGCATTAATAAGTTGTAGTTAAGGAATAGCCAATATGACGAGGACTTTTGACTGATCACCTTAAGGTCAAAGGGCATGATGTAACACAGCTTGGGAGCACAGCCAACATCGCAGGTCTGAGGACGGGTTCAACAGCAGGTCATGACCTATGCCATGACCTTTACTCCTTAGAGCGGGCCATAGAAGTGGTTTCCCCAAAGAAATAATTGAGGGGGGCAATTCCCCAGCCACCATATCCTCTGCTGACCCTTTGGCCCTGGCCAAAATCACGAATGGACAGTGCTGCAAGAATCCTAAGGGAGCGCTGTCTGAAATAATGATTTATTACATTACTGGAGGGATACTTCATGATTTTAAGACATGAGAACCGATTCGGCTCCCCACATAGAGATGACATTGATATGTGCAGAATGATATATATACATATATATATATATATATATACACGATTATAAACATATCAATAAGGATTAACGTTACTACAACTAAAAAAGCTGAATTGAACCACGAACTGAATAGTTTGACGATCATTTCTTATCGTCAAACGTCAGGCACGTTTCACTGAGACGATACGGCTGTATCGGCTAATCAATATTTTTTTATATGTGCCAGATTGGCCTAACAGGGTTTTTGTGATTGGAACAGGATCAAACTAAGTAGCGACGTTATGTATTTGGTAGCTGCGCTGCCCCAGCTTCTCAACACGTGGCCATCGGAGCTAAGCTAGCTCGGCTAACGTTAGCCAAAATCACGTCCTAGAATACGTTGCGTGTGGGCACGAAAACACAAGGCCAGCATGCGTACTTGCGCTTGTGAAGACAAATTGAGAAATCTTGTCATTACCTACCTGTCAGAAATAAATATAGACGAAGTCTTCGTTTGATTGAGAAGGAGCATGCTGCTCATGACTGTCAGTCTCCATGATGAGAGAGAAAGAGGACGCATTTCCGGTCTGCCCCCCTTTTGTCTCGCTGCGCATCAGAGTTGCGCATTGGACGTTATGGCAGCAAGCGTGCAGAGCAAGACCTCCTTGAGCAAGACCCGCCTGTCTCTTAAGTCCTTGACCGCACAGACGTTTGACAAATAAATAATTTCATAAATAAATAAAACATTGAATCCATTTGCTTTATTGTTAAGTCAATACACAGAAAACACAATTTAATTGTCGTCATGGACTAGTTGTTTTAAGCATTTGTTTCTAATAGGAATTCCAGTTTTAATGTTTTTCCTTGATTATTTCTCTATATTTTATATATATTGTATATATTATATATACTGTATATATTGTCGTGACGCCTGACAAAATAGATCGTACCTCTAGTCTACACCATGATTTGCATACCATTTTTTCATCAAATTGGTTGCAATAAATAAATAGGATCACTGCTATTCTTTGCAAATGGCGTCATATTTCGAAATGTTTGTAAATATTTTCTAGAATAAAATTCAATTTAAGCAAACCGAATCTAACAGAAAGACACGGCCTATCTTAATGTACGAGTGTCAACAAGACAAAGACAATTCGAATTGAACCTTTGTATCCAATAAAACTGCTAACAAGTGTGTGTTTAACATTTTCACACCTCTAATTTTTCAAACATGTTGTTTACTGTCTTTTTCGAACCTTTTTTTGGTAAAGAATTAGGAATAGGCCAATGTGGTTTAGCTCATATATATTCTTCGGTCAGGTGATTAATTTTGTATTGTAACTTGAATTTTGTATTGCGACGCATTTAATCACTTACTTTACAATTCGACTGCATTTGATTTTTTACTTACATTTTTGATATAATTACAGAATTAGAACCAACAATGCAAATCAATTACTATATACAAGAACTTCTTGTTTTAGATGCCCATCAAAATAGTTTCAACTGTTGTACGAACTATTAGATAACAAAATTAAAACGTCCAAATACATAATGAACTGATAATCACATATCTGACGTAAGTGGACTGTTATCGTAAATGTATTACACACCTTTTTGGCTGTTATTTAAAAAAAACAAAAACGCAAAAGGATACTTTCAAAAACCTTATCCTTAATCTGTTTATTATCAGACATGTTTTTTTTTATTTTATTTAACTCTTTTATTCACAAACACATTTACAACCATGCATGTAAAAAATAAGAAAGAACACGAGATGAAGAGGCTCCATTGTTGACTCTCTGACAGACCACTTCACATGACAGATGTTAAGTTATTCACACATGCATTTAGTGCAAATGTTTTAACTGAAAGTGCACACCTCAAGCATGACGGGCTCATTACCCCATGGAATTTCTACAAATATAATACCTTGGACATGTATAGAACTGCACCACGCAGAGCAAACGAATTGGCCAAAATAACAACACGAGAAACATAACGTATGCATTCTCAAAAATTATACACATAAAATTCATGTAATATATTAATTTACAATGTCTTCCTAATGGCAGGGCTTAGTGGAAGTCGAATCGGTTAATTGTTGGTCTGGAATCATACAGTGAAGCTTATGCTATATGATACTGGCTGAATAAACAGCTCATGCAAATACTGAATCGTTTCATACAATTGTTTTATACTACTGCGATGTAGAGGACGATGGGCCTTGGTTCTCTGACTCTGTCTGATTTGAACTGTTCAGGAATTGTCCGGTTGCTCCGACGTACAGTCTGGATCTCATTGGCCACTTCTGTAAAGCAAAAAAGTCCAGATGAAAACGACATTGTCTGTTGACCGCTTGCACCTAAAATATCCCTAATCAAAGCTAACCAGGCGGAATTATAATCACTGTTTATAAAGTCAACACTTTGCATTTAAAAAAAAAAATCAGTAAGGTTTATATTTGGTAATTCTATAATGATAATACGGATCATGATGAAAATAATATGAATTATAACTGTAGGTACCAACATAGGCCTGCTTTGTTTTACTATATTATTATTATCATCATTATTATTAGGCCTATTACTACTATAATTATAATTACCAATAATACTCACTTTCACTGGGTGCAGGTAGCCTTCACCTTTCAGCGAGTGTAACGCCTCTGTGTGTTTTGTGCTCTCTCCCTCCTCCATGCCTTCCTCTTGCAGTGTTCGAGTCAAGTGAGCAATGTACGTGGTGGCCAATATCAACACGTCCAGCTTCGACAGCTTGGTGTCCGGCGGCACCGACGGCAGAGTCCTTTGTAACTCCAGGAACGCGTGTCTCAGGGTCTGGACCCGGCTCCTCTCCCGTGCCGCGTTGGCGGCTGCGGGGCGTCCTCTGCCACCCAGTCCCCCCCCGGGCCCCTGGAGCACCCTGGGGCGCTGGACCTCCCGCCGACGACTCTCGGGACTGGGGCTGGAGCTGGGACTGGATGCGGGGCTCTCGTCCATTATCGTCACGGGTCCATTACCGCCGTCCATTCGGATCGTCTGCCGTCCGACCATCGGGAGCACTTACAAACCTGAAGGATTTCAAATGAATATGGATATACTTTACTTTTTTTTTTTTGCATTTGCATTATACACTTGACTGTAGGGTAAATAAATGACCTATTCTAGAGATAGCGTGTAAACAACTGCCTCTGTTCTGGCTTATTTAACACTGAAACAATGTGATTGTGTTTTGTACTTTATTAATTAAACAATATCTATATCTTATATAACCTGCATACATGTCTGTGTGGTTGAATAGTTGCCTGATACTGTAATCCTATCATGTTAGGCAGTCAATCTATACAAATTGAATAATCTACTTATTGCTCATTCACAAACGAGCTAAACTTGAATTTGACAAATTACAAAAGACCGCCGGCCAAAGTTAAACTAAAGGCAATTAAAACCGCTCCCTACGCGACAAAAGAAAGCATTATAAATAAAGTTTCTGTGAGGCCTATTGTTAAGTGTTGGATCTATTTTCCTATTAAGAACCTTAAGAACTATAGAAGAAGTTTCTGAAATACGCTATTAACGAATTGGAGCCGATGCACGCACGCTGGAGGGTTGCGGGTTCGACTCTTACCTCTAGAATTCCTCAGAAGTGTCGTCTTGAGAAACGACATCAAGGCAACCCGACGAGGGTGCAGGTCTAGAGAATATCCCGCCGCTCTGCAATGTAGAACAATCCCGCTCCAGCTCCAGATTATCCTTATAAAGAAGGTGCGCCGCAAATCCACGTCCACGCACGGAGCGCTCACCTGTGTGCGCAGGAGTCTCAAGAGTCCCTTCATTTATTGGACACGCAAGGGGGTAGAAAGTCTTTCACTCCGGGGTAATTAATCACAATCGCCTGAAAACTCCCTTGCAGTGGAAGCCTGCTCTTTTCCCTTTCGTAACTTATTTCTGTCTGAGGGCAGCAGAGAGGCTCGTTTTCAACGCCAGAGGCTGGACTTGTTTTTTTTTTTCTTCTCTTTAATTCTGATATGTGGTGGGCTAGCCCACTCCAATTGGCTGCAAACCTGACCCTGTATTTTCTTTATAAGCCTATCAAAAAAAGTAGTAAAAGAGAGAAATCCAGTAAAATCGCTTCGAGGCTTCTAAGGATCCAAAAATCTGCTCGACATATTCAGAAATAGAGTCTAGTTTATGAAAAATTATATTTGCAATAGACCATATACGCAACCTGACAAGTGTAAGTCGATATGCAAAACATTTGACTAATTGCCAGGGTGTCTTGAATTGCAAGCTCATTGGAACAGCTAATAAATACACTCCAATACTGCAATCAACAGGCAGGCATTGAGGAAATTCTTGCGAGACTCATAAATTAATCATTCTGATTTCTAGGGTTCCAAACGGAGATGTCGGCAAATTAATGAAAGGAATTATTCATAACATGTATATCCTCGGACTGTTCTTAATAAACAATGTTTTTGTAAGGATGGAGTAACAGTATTGCTCCAGGCCACTAATTATGAGGCGAAGCAAAAGAAGGTTAAGTAAGCTCGGTTCCCTAATTACCTCACATCTTTCAGGGGTTACACACCCACGTGGCTCTTAAAAGGCCAGTCAAACATTCAGTCACAATGATGACAATAAGTACTTCAGTATCTGCACACAAATAATAGAACTGAAGTATATAAAATTGAATAATTTTAACCCCGTTCAACAACGATTGTTTGCAGTGTCAGTCTGTCTCTTGGCACATTTAACTGCAGAACTGTATGGAGGAAAAATTATTTGTTGTGTCCAACAAATACTAAAATTAAGCTGCGCTGTGGGGAAAAAAACATTGTTCAGCAAAGTACAATTTGGTTCAGCGACAGTGAGATGATTTATATTCTGAGAACCAAGTTGAAGGACATGAGATGGAAACCTAACATGCTGGTTGGAAGTAAGCCAGCTGCGAAACAGAGTTAAACAAATGTGTGTACAGACTACAGAGTACAGAGTGAATGACCCGTGAGACGATAACAGCCACAAGTCGCAAAAAGAAACTAATTGATACAACCACCATTGTTATTCTTTTATTAAGAGGGTTAAATACCTTTACATCCTTCACACAAGTATACACACAAACATAATTTCAACTTTTCTTCACATTAGGGTATTTCACATTTTTAGGAACTCTATGTTTAAACAAGTTTATTAATGTATATTATTAATGTAACCTATACTGTACATTTCTTGTAACAGAAAAAGGTGAAAAATGTCCATCTTCAAAACGGACCAGAACGACCAAGTAATCCACCGGGCAAAGTGCATAACGATGCCTCTGAAGTGACTGGAGGTATAAACGTCAGATAGTGAGAGCAATGACAGCTGACAGTCTCCGTCTGGGTGGAAGGATAATACAGGTAAGGTGCTAATATATAATGGTAGCACTGGCAGCTTTGTGCTGTGGGTGTGTGTCGGGGGCGGGGGTGGGGGGTGAACTTGTTAAATTGTTACAGTATGTGTGTATACGTGTTAACTGGACTGGCACGTTGGTCTCTTGGAGCAACGCGCCTGCGGACGCGGGACGGTAATCCTGCGCTCAGAGCCACATTTACGGTCCGCGCCCTACGAGATCGGCGAGAGAAAATGAATTCATCAATGACAAGCGTTCACAGATCATCAGTCAATAGCCAATGAGCTTTTCCCCTATTGTTACACTTTGGTTGTAGGCTAAAACAGGTTACTGTATATGTAAGGGGCCTAAAAATTAAACTTTACCAATGCATGAAAATACATTTCATATTATTATTTGGGCCCAACTGCACTGAAACTCTTTGAGTCCTAATAATCATTATATTATATTAAACCTAGCTGGTGAATAAACCTGTGAGTAAAATACAGCTGGGATGACTTGACAAATAGCAAGTCAATCAAGAAGGAAACAAGACCTACAATGAAACATGTTGACATAAAATCACTTACTAAAATATCCTAGTCAAATCTAAAAGAAAAAAAGAAAACGTGGCTAATATGTTGTTGAGTGCTTAACAGTAGAATTTGTTTTAATCATTTATTCTAGCGCTGTCCCACCTTTTCAGATTCATCCTGTTAGTAATTGTCATCACTCGTATTTTGAACGTTTTTTTTCCTTACCTGGTAAATATGACAGCAGGTTGTGTGAGTCTAAAGATTCGACAGTGAGCCCTGAACGTCTACAGTTAGACGGTAAGAGAATAGCGTCAGCGCTAGACTAGAGACGGTAAGAGAACGTCTGTACCTTCTTGCTTGGCTGTCCAGCTGCGAGGGGTCTGAGGGGACTCTCGCGCAGGGCCTGAGAGACTGCAGCGGCTCCGTCTTGCGCAGGACATTTGTACGGCAGTAGTTGTATCCAGGGTGTGGACTCGGAGCCATGTTTAAGTCAGCTGGAATATAAACAAAACCAAAGCAGAACCCACACACGCACACGCACACACACACACACACACACACAAACCCACAGACGTACACACATACGCACACGCACAAAAACTCTCTCAAACAGAATTTCAAATGCATACAAACCTGCCCATCATGACTGAAGCAGAAAAATATGGCAAAGACAAATGTGTTTGCAAATGAAATTGCTATGAGCGTCTTTAACAAGTTGCCACACAATTCGCTATATACCACGATTACGAAGGTGGTCATTTCACCATAATGTGGCAATGTTATTTACAATAACTGTAATTTATATTAACAGTTCTATAATTGATACTTGTGTCTACTCAGGAAGACCAAACAAAACCCAGTAAATAGCAGATAAAAAGCAGAAAAATAGGAATCTCCATTAGAAATAAATGCTGCCGATATGTTTAAAATAATGTGAACTCCTGACGAATAAATAAACAATTGTGAAAGTGTAGGTCTGTACACACAAACTTGTATTTGTTATGGCAGACAGAGGAGAAGAGGCACTGCTCAGTAATTTACTTGTTAAGTTGTAGGCCATCAACTGCCCGCTCATGACTCGTTCATCCTTCAGTTTCTTCTTGGCCTCTTTCGATGCTTTCCAGTTAATAAGGAACTGTCTGGATAAGTCATTAATTTCCTTTCCATCGAGGTTTTCTATAAAAACACAAGAAATACACACAAAAAAGCAAACAAAGAAAGTCAAATTGTTGCTTGTCTGTTTAACCGTGTTGAAGAGCTGACAGGGCGACACGTTATCACAGAATGATTATAGGCCCTAGCGAAGTCAAAGTGGTATACTGCTGTCGTGGAGGTTAAGATGCTATTCGGTGCGGAGGTGAGCGTATCGTGTTTCACCTAGTCTTTTGCACGCAGTTATCAGACGATCTCTGTACTTGGGCTTTTGACACACAGGATTTCCACTCAAATCCATTCGCTGTAGCTGTGGCCAGTGCCTGCAGACATCCTCTAGCTCCTTAAAAATACACAAAAGAGAGTAAAACATGCCCGCAAAAGGTTCAAATGGCAATATTGTATCGCTGCAGTTGTCCTCAGTGTCTGAGGGGAAAGAGATGTGCTACTTTCTTTTCATTGTGATGTAGAGTGAAAACATGAAAATCCGATTATTTATTAGAGAGAAAGAGAGAGATTAGAGATTAAATATTTTAAAGGCAAATTATAAAACAAAGGTAATGTGAAGCACGAGGGCCAATGGAAAATACATAAACAACACATCAGTCTGCTTTAATAAACAGTGTGACCGGTGTCATGTAACTGCAAGTTTTCCCTCGGGGGCCAATGCTTGCTGGCTCCTCCAGCAAGTTGCCTGCAGTTGTATGTTTATCTAAAGGCACATTAATCCAAGCCTGGAAATATGAATACTCTCTGGACACGCTCTGATTGTTCATTGCCTTCCTGTCTTGGCCAAAGCGCTTCCACTTTTCCAGCTCGCGCTGCAATCAGTTCAGAGGGGACCCCTGAGTGCTGCGTGCTCCCAGGCTTTGATAAATGATCGTGTCAGGGCCGTCACTCAGAAGGGCCTCACCGAAGAGCAGCCCAGCGCCAAATTGCCCCCCACGCGGGGGCGTGGATAGCTCCACGGGCTGGATGCGCGCTGGGCTTGGTGGGCTCTCTTGGCTGGACTAATGATGGGCCAGTTATGAACCTGCATTTGACCAGGGCTTCGATTCCCCTGTCCTCTCTGCCCTGCGCACAGCTAACGGCCTCTAAAGATGCTACCCATTTGTCACCCGGGCTGACTGCCTGTCATAATCTATTTTAAAAATCCATAATGTTTCCTCTGGATTCTGACCAAATTGTGCGCAAGGAAGGATTGATCCTCTGGGACGCTGTCTTTGCAGGATCAATAGTGGCAGTCGGGTTGTATAAATTATAGGAGAGATCTGCTAAAAATGAGAGGTCCCTTTGACACGTGTACAGCAATTACCTGCACAAAGGTTCTCAGTAGAATACCACTGGCGGTGTGTTATGAAAGTAGCCTAAGCTGTAATGTACTTTTAATGTACGTGAGAAAGAAGACAAGGATTAGGTTCTGTAAAAATTAAGAAGTCTAGCTTTTCAGCTAACACATCCATTTGAAGCGGGGGGGAAAAAAAAAAAAATTGAAGCTGTCAAAGGGAGTGTCTCAAAACCAACAGCAGGTCATTTTTCAAGGTCAACACAGTGAGCCAGACCCATATCTCTGCTTCAGATGAATCTCCCACAAAGTTCAGCATTGGTGGGTTTTGAGTATCAAATGCGGGATTCTGAGGCGGAGGAGAAAAATCAGCCTCCCAAGGAAAGAGAGAAACTTGTGCTTGTTTAAAGCTGTCAGCGAGGACGCTCCCAGGGGACTGGCCTGCTGATTTGTTGAATAATTTTGACCCTGTGCGAGTCATGCACACTGGGAACCTATGGCGGGATTTGCAGGATTTGGTTGTGTAGCGCTCTGCTCTCCATATCATTTCACACATCGCTGCAGAGAGCCAGGGAACAAGATTAATGTTAACCCGATCAGCTAATAGAGAATGTGTTGATTTTAATGCCTTGTGTCGCACAGTAACGTGGAACCGTTTCCCCTTTTGATAGCACAGCACGCACTCAAATTCTCCTTCTGCCATGCTGGAAAAGAGCGAAAGAGTCTTGAATGGAAATGGGTGTTTAGAGAAGTAGCCCTTAGTTGAGTAATAAACCCACAGATTTATTTTTATTTACCTCCATATCGTGCAATTTATTGTCAGCAGCAGAGAAATGATTGAGTTCCTTCAGCACTTCCAGGTCCCCGATCTCATCAATGTTATTGTTATTGATGTTGAGCACGCAGAGAGAGTTCTGCAAGAAGAGTTGTTTGTTCATCATTGTAGTCAGAACAATGGTAAAATAGAGAAAAGGTATCACATGTCCCGCAAACAAAGCAAAACATCACCGAAAAGTTACATCTCACACGCGTCATTTATTTTGGATAGACTGAAAAGAACCGTTCACACGCAAACCATTGTCAGGATGCTTCTGTATGACAATAGCTTGTTAGCAGTAATAGGATAGAATACTATCTTCAATGCGTTGGTGAGCCCAACACTAAATATCCATTTCCGTTCTACAACAAGATATCCACTACTTGAAAAAAGCTTTTACTCTTACAACAAAATGATTGATGGCACAAAATTACAACAAATTATTGTACAAAATAATCACATCTTTGCAAACTGGATGTTCTATATTTTAAATATATTGATTGATGAACTTCAGGAAATATTTTTTCCCCAAAATGGATATATAACATTTTAAAATAGAACACTGCACATATATATACAGTCTGTAATCTGTCATTTTTGCTTGTGCCACCATTTTCTCTTTTGTGACTCATACCTATATAGATATGGATAATATGGATAAAACATCTACATATGACATCTATCTCTCTACCGTATATGTCTGCGCTGCTATAAAACAGCTGGCCTATTTCCAAATCCGATTCTAGATACTGCTAATGCTGAATATGCATTTTGGTTTGAAGTTCTATAAGGGCACATTTATAAAAAGCTGGAACTCTTTACATTTGCACAGCAATTTCTTTAATTATCCAAATAAACAAGAAGCTGAGACTTTTGGTTTGTTTATCCATGGCCTGGGCAGTAAACGAAGTAAACAAACCTAACTGATTTGTCAGACCAGAGAGAGCAACAGAGCTCTCTTTGACATCATCAAACCTAGCACAATACTGCTTTTACATGGATCACTGGCCTCTGAGGAACCTGAGCTCTTTTACACTGGATGTGATAACACTCCATATTGGAAATGTATATCACACACATATTACAGCGTATTAAAGGGTTTAAATGACAATGCCCTCTGATCTTAGGTCTGGTTATACGCAAATATCTTTTTTATTAATAACAGGGAAGTGTCTGAAGTTGTTCCGTGTGTGTGGACAACCTTTTATTTTCTCATACTAATTCTATATTGGTCTAATGTTGGTAGAAGGTGTAAATGTGGGTCTTACGGCGAGGGAAAGGAGAGTCCTGGGGTCGAGGACCAGCTTCTCCCCCGGCGCCAGCTTCTGATGCTCCAGGTGAAGCTCCTTAAGCTCGCTGAGCTGCTCTAAGCCCTCCACCACCGTTATGCTGTTTCCACCAAGATACCTACAGCGCGCGCACACACACACACACACAGACGCACTCATGAACCTACACCTGATCATCGAAGCACAGGGGAACAAGCAGACGACCTGGTGTACTCACAGTTTAGAGAGCTTCTGCAGGTTGACGAGGTTCTCTATATGCGTGATGTTATTGTTCTGCATGTACAAATGGGTGAGGTTGGAGGCAAAGCCTAGGTTGCAGATGTGCGTGATCCGATTGTCATACAGGTAGAGGACCGTGAGGTTTCGACACATGGAGAGGTCGTCCTGAAAAACACAAACGCACATTGTTTTGTGGACGCTTAGGGTGAGGCACAAAAGAATGAGAAGAGCACTAATGCGAATATTGTGTATAACCAGACCAAAGCTACTTACAATATCTTCAATGTTCTTGTTGGAAAAGTTGAGGTGTGTGAGTCTCTGGAGGTACTGGGAGAGGGTGCAGCTTCTTTTCTTTTTGATGTGGTTGCTGGATTTAGCAATCAGATCCATGGTCAGGCGCACCATGGTGGCTCGTCTCAGACGCTGCCTAAGAGAAGATCCTTTTCAGCTTCAGCCAAGCGTTCAGCCCAGAGCAATGACTAGAGTCGTCTGTTAGGGAAGAAAAATAGACATGTGAGCTAAAATACACACAAGGATAGAAACAAATGTTGTTGCGCTGTCAGAGAGAATTACCCTAAGAGAGAGAGATACACAGTCTTATGATTTGGGCTTTTTTTTTTTAACTCATTTGTGATCACACAAAGATTAGCCTTGCACAAAATGGCACAAAAAAATGTTCGTACTCTCTAGAAAACTAGGAAGGGGGCAAAGGGTTGTATGACCATTAGATTTGTGGTAATTAGAGCAGTCTATTCCCCAAACACACTGAGCACTACTTCCTCCACCTCAATACCCGCGGGACCTGTTTATTAGCTTGACCTGACATTGAGACATCAAAATGTATATCTCATTTTCACTTTTAAAATAGACGTTATCATGTGCTATCCTTCCCCCCTGCTCCATCCTGAAATCACACTATAGTGTGAACATGTGTGAGGAGCGGAGACAGAGAAAGGGAGACAGAGATGTGACAGCAAGTCTTTTCTTCACATGATCTCGGGGCATCAGGCCGAGGTTAGCTGACAAGGGACTGTGATCGATAACGTTAGTGTTAGGCTCTTTGAACAGAAAACCACAAAGCCTTCCCTCTAGAGATGAATGGGCAGCAGGTCATCATTATCGAAGAAAAAGTGACACTTACCAATCTTTGGGCAAATATACACATTTTGTTGGGTCATCCAGGTAATGGTACGAATAACACTTTGTAAATAAGACAGATGACCATTTGGGTAAACAAATGCAAATGCCAAACCCCATGCAGAGGTGAGGGCTAAGTCAAGTACAATTAAGACAACCTATCTTTAAAAAAATGTTGTCATAGCTAGTCAACATGTCAGCGGCCGTTAGCAAACAAACCCATGAGATTGCAATTATTTTAGCTTTGGCGATATATAAAAACATAACGCCAAGCACATACCGCACTCCTACCTCTTGGAGTTGGCAGCAAACTGTAAAATGATGTCTTTAAACATATCCAGAGATAATTAAAAAAGCGTGGCGTTAGCTAACCTTCTGACTGGCTTGTTTGAGGTGATTGGACGGTTGCTATAGAAACCACAAGCAGAGAGGCGGGGCGTGTTCTTCTTCTCTGTCATCAGCTGATGATGCGCCAAGCGAAGGCCTCATTACGTTTAGTGAAAGTGATGTTTTAGCATCTGGTAGAATCTAAATTGCAATTGTGGGTGCCCTCAGTATTGGTTTCACTAATTATGGAAAAATCTGTTTGAATTCCTTTGGCATAAATGAATTTCCTTTTTTTTTGGACTCTAAGGGAGTCTAAAGTAACTGGATCTAGAGAAAATAAAGGCAGAGGACAAGATAGATAAATTACGGATTGAACAGGAGTTCGTAGGCTCTGCAGCAGGAGGCTTAGTCGTAACTTAATCGTAACCACCCACCCACAGTCCTGAAAGATAAGAAAGACGAATAAGTATTCTGCGTCCGACCAATAAAGACTAGACGTGTTATTGCTTTTTAAAAGTCAGTGTGGGTGAATGATTTTGAGCTTCTATTTCATAAAAACAAAAGTCACATCCGAGGGACTAAACGTGTGAAGTCTGACACATCTCTGAAATTTAAACCTTAGATTTGCAAAACAGCTTTAAATCTGTATCGATAAAATATGATACTGCGTTTATCAGTTTTTGTTCTCACTTCACGTTAAATGCTGTCAGCTCTTTGCAGCCAAGATCACATTGCTCCAAGTAAAAATGCGTATCCTTCCTGGTAACTCGCCTCGCCACGCCGCGCCAGGCCCGCAGCCCACTTCTCCATGTGACCCCTGCATTGTAATATCATGTCAAGACCCGGGTTTCCTGCGAGTGAGTGACTTGCCTCCACTTATGCATGCAGGAGCACTTGGCGGGGAGGAAATGTAGAACGGAGTGTCGGGCTGCCCTTTTTTGCTTTTACGCTTAACCCCCCCAGCTTTCTTTTAGGGGTCCAACCCTTTCACTGCACCATGCTTGTTGTGTTAATTCTTCTGAGAGGCAAAATAAACACAATTTCTCTGGACCTCAGTTGGGGTCATTAGTTGTACTGGGCCTGTTGGTGACTAGAGATAAATAGCTATTAATCATAGTCCTCATCAGTTTGCTGCTCGCATAGCTGGTCGTATCAGTATTCCAGTGCGTTTCTGATGTGGACAGCAAAGGAGAGGGAATTCCACTGTAAATAATGGGAGGCTTTTCCCAGTAATAATGGGGAACATATTGAATGTGGAATTAGAATATCCCTAAATGTTAATGGAGCAAAGCGAAATATTATTTGTTATGGATATTTGGCTGCCAATAATTTGATTTGAATAGAATTTACATATCTTTTCTCATTCCACATTTAGTCGAGCATACAAATGTCCATCTGGTGATAATCATAACATTTACATGTCCAACGAGTTCAATATGTTTCACTGATTCTTAAATCACCATGGAAGACCAAGCATCAAGTGAAACCGTTACGGAAATTGCATAGTCTGAATACCTTCTCAGCACCCTGATGGTCATCCATGTAATATATTTAAATATCTGGCAAAAATATGAGCTATTGAGTAGGCCATGTGTACAGAAAACCTACTCAACTATTGCAAATTCCTAAATTACATTAACGATAATGTAATAGGTTTTCTCTTTCTAAACCACAGCATTCTACCCTCCCATTCATAACACGGCTTAAATAATGGTAAAAGAAAATCATTATAAGAATTGGTGCCAAAGCCCGTGCACATGAGTAAAAGCAGACACGTCCCTCGTCCCGCTGGGATTCTCTCCTCTGCAATACACGACATCAAAAATATACATTTAGCCATTACAAAAAGACATGACACGAACCCGGGCCAGAATGGCCGTATGTAAAAAAGGCAGACTCGGTTAGTGTCTGCTTCGACGGAGAACAGACACCCCGGGTGAATAGACTCCAGTGTGCACGGCTCCCGTTCCTGCGCTGCATCAGTGCCGCGCCTCAGCCTGACGAGCTGGCGACCCCGCCGGGCTGCGCACCGCCGAGAGCCAAGCCGTGCCGGGAGTCGCCCCGCGGAGACGTCCCACACATGTCAGGCGGTGTTTTTGCCTTTGAGCAGATGCAGAGCCTTGAGTTTGTTGTTCCATTATGTAACGCTGCGACGGGCTAAAGCTGTGCGACTACCTGGCGATAGGATAGGTTGTACATAAATGCGACCGAGGTCTTTGTTGTGCTGCAAGGGAGTACAGTGCGCGAAGGAACGTTAAGCCAAAGCCCTTCGAAGAGTCTCTCTTTTATATCTTATATCTGTAGGAATACAAATAAGGAAAGAAAGTGATCTTGCATATCACCAATTAATAAAACATTACATCAATTTGTTTAAAATTAGGAGATCCCAAACACTTTTTGCTTTGTACTCAATTTTATTTTTTTTCCACGTCCTCGCTGCGTTCCTTGATTGAAATCAATCACGCTAAAAGGACAGCAGGAGAAAGTGAATACAAAAGCAATCCTAAGAGAATTGAGAGATACTGCTAACCTTAGTAGCTAAACACATACCAGTAAGTGGTAGACATGCACAAGAAAACACTGCAAGGTGGAAGTCAAACAGGCTAGTAGTTCAGGTTTAGGTGGCAGATGTGTTGATTTGATTGAAGAGTTTATCCTTGATGACTTGAGACATCAGGCCATGGATTGCCTCTATGGTTGTCTTGCAGCTAAAACAAACCAGAGTAAAAAAAACACTAGTTCAGTTTGACCAGACTTTGAACAAAACAGACTGTACACACAGACAAAGAGAGATGTAAGAACTACAGTATCAACAGACTTCTATAAGCAACAAATATATGTTGTTTAGAGTAAGATGACTTGCACCATGTTGTTCTCTATCTGTGCACCAGGCATAATTGGAACTAGGATTAATAAACAGCTTGGTTTTTGTTTGGTTGCTCTTTCAGTGGGTTTAGATACATACATCTATAACTGGATTGAATACACAAAATAACCATGAACAAGAGTCTTACTAAAAGGCAGCTTAATATTCAAATATGTCCAAAATAGTTATATTTTATTTTATTTTTTCTGTTTACACACTGCTGATTGTTCATATGTATATATATTTAATGCATATATTTTCTGTATGTACATCTCAAGATTTGGAATTTCAAAAAAACAAAACAATAGTCATTAAGTTAATACATTGTAATTACATAACATTTAATATTCTGTAATGGATTATTTTACATATCCGCAAATAATCTTAATAATAGTGACAATAATCTAATTTTGGGATCAAAGTAATTGATTTATTATGTTTGAGGCAAATGTAAGTATAAGAGTAAGTCTCACCGACTTTAGGTTATCATTAACATAGACAGAATCTCTACTATTGACCATTTAATTGAACCAGTCGATACTTTGTCATAGTGTTAAATATTAAGTGACGCTTGGGGCAAGGTCAAATGCTGATGACAATAATGAAGAGTAATCCCATCCATCACTTTCTCAGTAAACTGTATAATATAAACAAAGAGAGGGCAGGCTATTTGTAAAGACGACAGCTAGACTATAAAAACACTGGATTGATAATACAGAAAAAAAAAACATACATTTTTGATGCAGTATACAGCTGCTTTTTTTGTTTCAAGTAACATTTGGGTTTACCTGTCTCGTGTCGCTTTGGCTAGCTTGTCCTCAGACTTTCTGTCGTGTGTGTCCAAGCCCAGCATGAAGCTGCCTCTGCCCAGCTGAGCCTCAGACTGCTCCAGCTTCTCAGACAGGTCAAACACCTGGCCTGTGGTGTAGTCTGAGTTCTACAGATGCAAGGACACACACACACACACACACAGTTTCACACACACAACAAAAGGTAAACAATGGATTTTTTTCCCCAACACGAACAGGAATTTTGCAGATAACAAATATAACTGGTTGTAGGTTTAAACGTTGTGCTGAGTCGCACTGAAAAGAACTCGGCACAAAAAGTTTGCTTAAGGTGAGGCCATGTTTTCAGTGGAAAAGGTAATTAAGACACAATGACACAGGGGCCCCTGACTTTGGTGACAGTGTAGCGACTGACAAAGCCTCTCACCAACGGAGCAGTCGTTCTTGACATCTAGTCAATTCATCTTCATCCAGAATGCCAGGAGCCAACTGTTTGGATAAGCCTGATGCCTATTTAGACTGTTTAGTCAAGCTCGGGACAGAGCGACTGCATCCACAATGGGACTTCACATGAGGAGCTTTCAATCTTTAGAATGTATTGGGGAGAAGGGAGATGATCCATGGTGAACGACGACAGAGAATCTGTATCACTTAGGTTGGGTCTAATATATTGTCTCCCTTGTCACCAGGTTCATGATGGACAGAAAACCAAAACCCATAAACAGGGACTTTTAGGAAACAGGGTAGAATAAATAAAAGTGTCCACACATCTGTATTAATAATAGTGGAATAATTACATTTGTGACAAAATGTCAAACAATTGGTGAACATTTTGATTTTGAAAATAGCCAACATACCGTAAGGAGACTTGAAGAGCTTAAGGTATTGACCCAATATTTATTCCAAAGCAGCTCCAGTAGCTTTCTATCGAGGGAAGACTTGAAGTAGGTTACCTCCAAGGCATAATACCTAACAAGGCAAATCAAAGCAAAAATGAATAAGACATGCATCTGAATCATTGTGTCATTCTATTTTATAAGCAAAAGCAAAGTAGTGGTTAATACTTAAAATATTATGTCTACATAATAATATCCCAGGCAGTGATACAAACGCGATATAATATGAACGATCAACACCTACTGTTTACAGTGTACACCAAAGTCTTCAATCTTGTTCAAGGGAATTGTTTGATATTCTGAGGGTCCTTCATCTGGAGGTTTGTAACCCTAAAAAACCCAGAGAAAATGCTAGGAAATGAGAGCAAAGAAATTGGCAGACCTAATCTAGTCTTTTTTTAAACATAACCTAGCTAATTACAACATTGATAAGGAATAATAGCAACATTGTTGGAGAGGGATTTACTAAATTGTGAATTCTAGTTTGTGTTGTATAGTGTAGTATTATACTTGTATAGTAGCCTAATCGAAAACTCTAAAACCATAACTTGAAAACTATGAACAAAAACAATAAAACAGATGTATAACAATAAACAACATAATATCACTTTTAAACTTACTGTCCCTGAAAAACCGATGACATAAATTAAGTCTTTCCGTACCTTTGGGTAGGTTCTGAAGGCGCCAAGGTTGACTTTCCCTGCAGATATGGTTCGAGTGGGGTCGATCTATAGGGAAAAAGATACAGTAGAACAGGAAAAGGCAGTCAGGGGTCACAAAAGCCTCCAGAGACCACCTGAACCTGGCCACCAGGAGTGATTTTCTTCCCCCCGCTTTTACTGTGGCTGCCAACGTACTGAAAATACACACTTAATTATAGGATGCCCGTGGCATTTAAGTCCTGCAAAACCAATGAAGTGTAAACAGAATATACGGTTACAAAAGCAAAATATTTGTCTGTACTTCATGGAAGCCTACAACCATACATCAACAATTTCTGAGAGGATGCCTAAACCTGATTACCCCCTTCTCAGTTACTCATGCATGAACTTGTACCCTCAAACTTGGAAAGGAACAAACATGCTACCCTAAGTACAATCTTAATGGAGGGCAAATTAGAAATCAGCACACAAAGAAGACACCAAACCCTTGGGTTAAAAATGCAAAGGAGCACTATTTCCCTGATCTTACCACAACAGCCACGAAAGGCTCCTGAAACTGCTGGTTGAGCATCTGAGTGCTGACATCTATGCCTGAGAGCCAGCATCCATAGCCTGGGTGACTGTGGTACCAGCCAATAGCGTTCTCTAGCCGACCAACCTTATGGATGAGACAACAGTTGGGGTTTTAATCAGGACACGGAGCCTATACAAATTATAACAATGATAATAGATCATGTCTCAAATAGTTCAACTAAATTTTATATGTAAATACGATAATGAATGAAAATATATGAACTATTTCCTAAAATATAAGAAGTAAGATCATCGCCTAACCTGTTTTGCATTTTCAATGTAAGCAGCCATGTATTCATATGCTGCAGCCTGAGCATTGACTCGCGTCTCTGTGCCTTCCACAGGTAAGGCAAAGCTGTCCATAATGATCATGGTTTCGCCATCCACCTTTCCCAGCATGAGGCCCATCACCTCCAGGTTGCCTCCAGACCTGGCATGCATCACCATCTTTAACAGCGCCAAAGCTGAGATCTTGCAGTACTTGAAATAGTGGTGACTGTGGATGAAAGAAAGGTAATTTAACCATTAACTTGGACAGTTACATTTGATGCCTATGCCTAATATATAATCTATGGTCCCTTGCTTCTATTCTGGATAACACCCCCATCCACCCACCCACACCCACACCAACCTAGTTCCAGTACTGTCCACTACTGTTGACAAGCCTGATAGCTTGCTAGCTAGCTACTAAGACCGTTCTGACCACAATTTACCCTGACCACATAACACAACATGCAGCAGGGCCAAACATAACAACTGAAAACGTTCTTATACCGTATAAGTCCTTTATACTTACTCCTTTGTCCATGGCTTGGCAGCGAGGATTTCTTGTTGTTGTTTTTTGTCATATTTGTAAATTTCATCTATGCTCTGAACTTCCTGCATGCTGTTAGAAAGCTCCCATGTTTTTTGAGCTATGCTACCCCCTGCCATGCTGGAAAACTAAGCATAAAGATGCGAATCGTTAAAATAAATCCCTAATTGTACGAGTTTGAGCTCAAACGTCCAATATTTCACAAAGACTTTGATAACATAACAACCGGGCCAAACATCCAAGTCGTTCAAGGAGCCATGACAGAGGACGATACCAACACATGAACGTGTACGTTACTTTTTACGTGTACGTGTACGTTACTTCTGAAAAGTCACACATATGCCCTTCGTTACACGTTGAAATATGAACAGTGAAGAAGTATTTGGCAATACGCAGAGAATCTTGCCATATTGTTTAGATTAAAACACGACCACCCCTCCTCATGGACAGCGTGGTTCGGTCTACAGAAGAGAGACGTGAACAAACGGGGACACACTGACATCTAGTGGGGGGGTTCAAAATAAAACCATTACAACGAATGTAAGCCTTGACTTGGGGGTTTAATTAGCGTTTGGAAAAATAGATAAAACGTCAACTAATGGATTAAAGTACCTCAAGATTATAGTTACAGCACTAGGCAAGCAGGTGCATTAGAGACCGGTTGTAATGGACTTTTTTCATCCGTGGTTTTGCCCATAGACCAACCTTAACGACGAGAGATTTATATAATATGTCCAACTACTGTAGCAACTGTGTAACTAACTAACATAAAGATCGATAGGTTTTACTTAGGAAATATTTTAAGGTTTTTGAACTAGCTTGTTTTTTAGCTTCTTGGCTGTCTATTTTGTGTTAGCATTTCGGTTGCCCCTAGCAACGGGAAGATGCTTTTCCTGTGTGACCAGAATCTTTGTTTTTGGCTCCGCTCAAACATAAACATCTTAACAATAAGCAGTGTATTTCCATTAATATATGTATGTACTATAACGTTATAACGTAGCACTACAGCAGCAGTTATTGTGTAGCGTCCTTGTTTTACGCGAGTCTTCGTAGACTCAGTGATTGATTCACAACTTTAGCAGGTGTTCATTAAAAATGGATGAAAATGGGAAGTTTTTCAAAGAGTCTGCGGAGAATTATTTACCATACATGGAAATCGAGGTATGTAAAATTGTGTTGCTTTGATAATATCAAATTAGTTGTTATTCCAAAGAAGCAAATTGATTTTTAATTATTATGTGTCATTGTCTTCCAAAGACAAGGACTGATAATACAAAGAACACTGATGCACTTGATTCAGCCTCAACACAACCGACAGCCCTTAATCCTGGCAGAGGTATTGTGCTGGTGTCTCTACAATGTAGATCATATTATTTGATTCAAGTGTAAGCTAATGGGTGTTTTTTACCAGGTGATGATTTCGGTTTCCAACTGGGAGAAGAATATAAAAAGAAGAAACAGAAACTTCAAGAAGAGCTGCGTTTGGACTACAGACTTTATGTTACCAAGGTCTGATAATGCAATACGGGTGATTTCTATCCTGTTCATACTTGCTTGATAATTAATTAATTTGATTTAAGGATAAATGGATTAAAAAACACTTGTAGTTTCATGCAGTTACTTCTCTGTTGCCTTTTGCCTATTTAAAAACCTGCTTTTTTCATATTCTTGCCACAGAAAAAGGATCTGAAAACTCGTGACCCCTTTGCACAGCCCCAAAGTCTCTCCCTGCCCATTGTGGAGAGGAGAACTGCTAAGGTATGCATGTGCATGTGTGTGTACACGTGTGAGTGTGTGGGATATGGGTGCCTACCTGTGTATGTTCATGTAACTGCTATACATATGCTATATGTATATGTAACTTATGTAACTGCTTGTGTGTGTGCACATGCATGTGAATACTTGTGCAAATGTGTGTGTGTGTGTGTGTGTGTGTGTGTGTGTGTGTGTGTGTGTGTGTGTGTGAGAGAGAGAGAGAGAGAGAGAGAGAGTGTGCAATAATGTCTACTGGGGATAAACAGATAACTTTGTCTCCATGGCCATCAAAGTGGAATCTTTTCCCCTGGCATGACTTGACTTGTTCACAACAACATGAATGGTTATGATATACTGTAGTTCCTCAGCCTAAGCTGATATGAAATGTCGGTGCAATGCTTTGTGTCTCACAGCAACTGCATTAGTTCGGATCCTGTTTAGTTGACTGTGGACTTTGTGGAGCTAACCGTAATGTTATTAAGGTGTAAGAAATGTCAGTGGGTTTAAGCGGTAACTGTTGAACGGTATCTGATATCTGAAAGGTACAGTAAGGAGTCTTGCATTCAAACGATATGCTGTGCAGTTGAATTTATATTCAAATGTTTTGAATATTCAGTTTGTTTTAATTATGAGTCTGAGACATGTTCCTTTTTAAGACATTTCTTGCTTATTAGATAGTATTTGGTAAAGAATAAAAAGAAAGCTGTGCAAGAGGGGATGAGATGTGACTGATCCTGAGTCAGATTCAAATACAGTACATGACATAATGATCTTAGGGTTTGTGCCTCTAGCGGCTGAGCTGTGAGGCATGATTGTGAATTTGTGGTCTGCCACTAGGATAAACTGAGAGATGAAAGAAATAAGGAATACAACATTTTCCTCAACGAACAAGCTGGACTCGGACGGTTAAAGAGGCAGACATCACAAATGACCTCTCAGGTAAATGAACAAACAAACAAAAACTCATCTAATTTCAAACGTTTTTTTTTTGTTTTTTGTTTTTTTTGTCATTCAGTGGTTTTCACAGTTTCTCTCTCTGTTTCTCTCGCCTCATCCTCTACAGGCTCAGACGTCAAACGCTTTCTGTATTTGTTCTCCGACGTCTCCCCTCCCGATCCCCGGGGCCCGGGCAAACATACACCGTTCTCATAGGGAGCGGCTCCCATCCAGGAGGGATGCCTCCACTTTGACTGAGGCAGCGGAGACCAGAAGCAGGCCAGGGGCCCGGGGTGATGAACCTCTGGGACGAAGACGCTGGGACCTCCCCAGGTCCGAGGACCTCCTGGAGCATTTGGAGAGAAGGCCCAGAAGGCACAAGGGACAAAGAGTAGAGTATAGCTCTGAGGAGGACCTCAACACAGACGAAGAGGAGGATTTGGAGTTTGCTCGTGGGAGGAGGCGAGACAGACACAACCGAGAGCCCGAGCACACAGAGAGAAGGAAGAGGAGAACTCTGCAACCCAGAGCCGACAGGTCCGGTCTCTATTTTGTTTTGATTATCACGGTGTCTTTAAATGCTCTAAGAATTTCCATTTTACCACGGGCTGAACCATAGGCTGAAGGTCAGTTTTGTTAATGATGTGTTGTGCCCATTCCGTTCACCTGTTTTGTCTCTCTTTGTGTTTTTAAGGGCTCTCCATGGCAGAGCTCTTCAGGACACAAAGACAGTGGAGGCCCCTGGTGTTCATGATCAGCACAACAGAAGCTGGATTCGGAAGTCACAGTCAGCAAGATCAAACTTCAAGTACTGGTCAATTGCTACTTTATTAAAGCAACGAGATTAGTATGCTTAAACAGAGTGATCCTAGAGGACAATAACATTAAATGAAGAATTGTAGCGGCAAGGAATTGGAATTGGTTTAGAAAGTCACATAAATCTTCTCTATTGATCAAGGCCTTCATTGATCGAATAGAGCCCACACAGGAAAACCACAACACTATACTATAAAGGAGATTACTTATAATTGCAGCCGTGTTCTTTATTGCCTTTCGGCACTTTATTTTTCTATCCTGTTGTTGTTTTATTATTTCCGGTTCAGGCCATTTGTTTGCTTGCAAATTGAGCCACCGTTAATAAGCCTTTTGCATGAGGGACTATTGGTTGTGATTAAGAGTGAGCCTTGGGCCAGCGCCAGGGAGACAATGATTCAGAACAGCCCCATCAGAGGAGCTGGATTGAATCGAGAATGAGGCTTCAGTCTCTGTTTCTGGGTCAGCGGGTGTAGGGCTCCGCAGTGATTTGTGATTGTGTGCGATGTGAAGCGGTGATGCAGGCTGGCTGGGGTGTGGCTCAAAGGGGGATTGATTGATAAGCTTTAAGCTTCGCATACTGTTATTGATTGGCTGAGTCGGCCGTAGTGTCTCAGATCCCGTCTACGTATCTGTGTGCAATAGTCTACAAATGCCAGACAGCATGAGGACCACAGAGAGATCAAGGTCTGCTGCCAACAAGGATAAAGCCGAGTTTGCTACTGGACTATTAATCGGTAAGCGTTCCAATTTTATACATTTTCAGACGACTGTTTGTTTATTGAATAACCGATATAGCTTACAACATGAAAACCCCGTTCGGCTGTCGTATGGGTTTGAACTTGTGTCTTTACGGTTGTGCGGTCCTGTGTTGTCACGCAGGGACAGTGGAGGGGAGCGCGGCCTCTCAGATGAGGAAGGACCGCTACAGGCAGGAGCTGCTGGAACAAATGGCCGAACAGCAGAGGAACAGGAGGAAGTGAGTGCACGTTTACCGTATCGGCGTTTGACAGCCGGATTCGTCTCAGACGTCACGTCACCGCCGGCTCAGCGAGGCGGGATGCTTCCTGGAAGTCCGAACTAGACTTTTCTGTTTTTCTCACCTCATATCTCCGCCTGCGTTGATTTGATGAGCCGTTTTACAGACCTGACACACTCCTGTTTAGTGATGGATAGGCCTTATCCCATAAGACACATTGTACCGGCATGCATTTACAGTGGCAGAAGCTAATGATTTGAATGAGGATCTTTCTTTGTTTTTGCAGGGAGAGGGAACTTGAGCTGAGGGTTGCTGCCACCGGGGCCGTGGACCCTGAGAAGAAGGTAAAGCAGAAACTGTAATGCGGGCAAGGGTCCGGAAATGTTATGTTTTTGTTAGAATTTAAGTCCCACCTTAATGTCATTCGTCCATTTCTCATTTCTACTCTTTCATTTATTGCAGTACCTGAAGGTCATCTTTTGAAACACTACTTGTTATATCTTGATATAACATAATACCAAGAGTACTTTAGTGTTGAGCGATTGTGATTGCTTTGGCCTTTGCTCATTTGTTGTTTTATTTCGCTTTCCAATATTTTCTTACAAGCCTGTATCTGGGAAAGTCGTGTAGAAATCTCTCACTTAAGATAAGATAAACTAAAACTTTATTAATCCCCTGAGGGAAATTCAGGTGTTCAGGAAATTTGGGTTGTTCAGGAAATTCAGGTTAACAGCACAATCAGCATTTTTTACATTTTACACAAATTATTGTTGCAAGATTCCCAATACTACCACAGTTAAAAATATTGATCTTCCATTGATGTAAATGTACAAGACGCTGCTCTCCACAGCACCTTGCCTTGATGTTGTCGTAAGAAAGTATTCCATTCCCTTCAGTTTGTTGTATTTCCCTTGCATGGTGCGTCACTTCCTCCAGCCCGACCGCATCAAACAGTTTGGGGCTGTGAATCGGGAGTATGGCGGCTGGAGACGGGATGTCCCCTATAGGCCGGGGATGGGCGTGGACGCCTTGGGGAATGACCCGAGCCCAAGGCCTAGGGACAACAAGCCCTCCGCGGGCGCAGAGGAGCGAGGCCCCGCAGGAAGGCCCCGTGCGGCCTTCCCCTCTCCGACCGCCCTGGACTACAGCTTGGCCCTCGCTCAGCTGGCCGGGAGGACGGTGCCCGGAGCGGGGACGGGGGCGGCCCCAGGGGTCCCTGGGCTGTCCACAGTTAGCGAAGACTTCCACAGGAGCCTCTCAAACACACTGGGGGAGATGGCCGCCCCAAGGTAGCACAGTGTTACTTTCTGTTCTAGCATAACTCGTACCTCTGCTGCTGTGACGTTAAACAGTGTCTTCTTAGAGGGGTTGTGTACACATGTGTGTTTTGTGTTCCTTTTTCAGACTTGCTGGCATCCCTCCTCCGGTTCCCCCAACTATAAGCGACACATACAGGACTCCCTATGACGAGGCCTATTTCTACTATGGAGCAAGAAATCCGTTGGATCCTAATTTGCCCTCCTGTCAGTATACAGCATCAAACCCCTATTTAACCATTTTCCAGAAATGTCCTTTTGAAGCCAAAAATAATGCTCTGGCCATAAAAGGCTGTGGGCCAGAATACATTTTTGTCCTGTTTGTTCCGACATGAGGTTTTCTTCAAGTGAGACTGATTTTTCATAGCGTGCCTGGTGATTTAGTGTTCTCAAATTGACTTTGTAGTATCTGGTGACTTCATGTTCAAATGACGGTAATCTATAATTTCTTAAGTAAACCCTCAGACCTTGCTGTAGAGACCTATTAACATTTACTATCAAGCCACTATATCAGCAGGTCAGTGGCCAAGAGGACTTGGCATAACCATTCATAAATCATTTGACCACAGCACTGATTTTATTGCTAAGGGGATATACAGTTTATTGGATATGAGTTCAGCAGATCCAGATGGATCTCGCTCCATCCAACTTGACCATTTGGTTGCATTTACTCTTTTTCCTTTTTTATTGATGCCAAAATGAAGTCTTATTCTGTGCTTGCAGAAATTCTGACGTTAAAAAGCTGGCATAAATAGCCGCAGCGGCCAGGTGATGAACTTGGTAGTTAAACGTTTGTGTGTTTCTGATTTCAATTTCTATAATTGTAATTGTACAGGGTTCCCACGGGTCATGGAATTTCTGGAATATCAGGGAATTGTGTTTGTAGCATGTTTACATTTTAGTTGCCATTCATCAAAACGATATAATATTTTCCATGCAGTATTTTTCTTTATCGGGTTATTTCACAGGTTTCCTGTATTGCGTGAGTGGTTGTTATGGTTACTTGATTTTTCAGCGTCCATTTATCCCCTTCCTGCTCGTCAACAACTGGCAATCACTTCAGTCAAGATATGCAGTCTCCTGTACCTGCTAACGTAGTCAGGGAATTTGACATTTGACTTAGAGTGGGAACCCTGACTGGCTGGTTTTTGTCTGCTCAGCACATTGGCCTGTCTTTCCGTTCATTATAGGTCATGGAAATTCAGCTTTTTAGTCAGTGAAAAGTCAGGGAGTTTGACATTTGACTTAGAGTGGGAACCCTGATTGTAGCTTCTCCTTCAGATGGTCCTCCTGGTGGCATAAGGCACCAGTCCGTGGTCATTCCCAACCTGCCTCAGGGAGCACCTCCTCCTGCACCCAGTTACCGCAGTGGGTGAGTGTCCTTCCTCCCATCGTGTTATTTTGCTCCGTAAGTTAATTCATCAAGATGACCATATCTGTGCACTTTCAGTTCATTTCATAATTACAGAGATCTCTCATGCAACTCTTATTCGCTATACCTGAAAATACAAATTTGCAGTTCGTGTCATCTTTTACAGTGGCAGCCTGTTTTTCTTGCTTCCAGGAGGGGGCAGTCACAGCAAACAGTAACTGCGTGTCTCTCGTTGCATGTTGTAAACAAGTCTCACAGTTCATCACAGCGCAAAATTGTGCCCACAGAGCAACCAGTCAGCATGAAGCACTGCCCTCGGCCATTGGAGCGCTTCCAGGAGAGAAGTCCAAGCAGACCAGAGAGAATGCACTGAGTTACCAAGAAGCACTTAGGCAGCAGGTACATCAGATCGGCAGAACACTAAGACTACTCATAGTCAACTAACTTTCCATGAGTCAGCAGTGGCCTGGAAGAAACTTCACTTTCCTGATGCTGCAAGATGTGTTAACGGTGCTCTCATTTGTGATAGACAGGGAAAAGCCTTGTCTTGCACTTACTTGTTAGTTGGATTATAAAATGTGCAAATAGCCACATTGTGCTGACATTGTATTCACTAGCAGCGAAGTAAAGGAGACGACTTTTTGGGGGGAAGCACAGTGAAGGTGAGGAGGCAACAGCTCATTGAGATGGTAACGATAGCTGTGTCAGACTTCGCTTTCTCCACGCTGACGCCAGAGGAGCTGCAGACAATGACTCAGATTAGTGATAGACTGCGATATTTTGACAGGAAGAGATCAGGCGAGAGCAGAGTCAGCATTTCTGCAAGGTGAAAAGGGGATACGCCGTGGCAGGACTAGCACGCAGAGACAGACACGTCCCCGGTAGCTGTGTTTTTGGAATAATCGAGAGTTAACGCACGAGTTTTACTCCATCTGGTTTTGCGAAGGAGATGCCATCTAAATCCTTAGATACTTGTGAAGCCATTCCGCGACGAGTGCTCCAAAGTTTGAAACCTGCTATCTTCCATTTGCTCAGATCAAAGAGACAGAGGAGCGTAAAAGAAGAGAGAGAGAGGAGAGGGAGCGATACGATGCCAGGATCCAGGCGGAGATGAAGGCATACGACCCCTGGGGGAGAAGCGGGGGAGGGGCTCCAATCAAAGACCAAAGAGGCCACCTCGTTAGTACGTCGACTTAAACCTGTGCTTTTTTGACGACATCAACGAAACCGTTTTATGCATCTCTGTTGTCTTTAGCGTCGAACACCGGCGCCTCTCGGTGTGTTTATGTCAAGATGTTACTAATACGTTTGCGAACACTGCTAACAATGTCTCCCTCTTCAGGTGACCTCAACCAAATGCACAGGACGAATGAGCAGGCATATATGAACCCCAAGTCCAGGGTCAAGGACAGGCCACCCTCAACTCACCGAATATCAGGTAGGGGGCGCTGTCTTGTCCCTTGGTGATGATGTGGTGAAGTTGTGGTTCAAGGTTCAAGGCTTTTATTGGTCATTTGAATTGGTCACAGAATAACTACAGGTCAGACTGGGCATTGAAGTTCTTATGATGAGTTCACTCCTAGAGTTACTGAACATTAAACAAGGTTGTCATTGTAAATAAGAAGCTGTTCTTAATTGACTCTACCTGCTTAAATAAAGGTAAAACAAACAAACAAACAAACAAACATTTAACGGGCAAAAGGGCAAAAAGAGAAAATAATAATAATGATATAAAATAATAATAATAATACAAGCAATTCTACAATAAAGGCAGCTTCTGGTAAGAGCAGCAGATATGCTTATAGTAAAGTAGCACTCTCTGTAAAAGCAACAGATATATTTATGAATAAAACAGCAGCAGATGCCAGTATATACAATATAAACAGCAGGGTGTGATTAACATCCAAGTCAGGATTGATGGAACAGCTATTGCTGTGGGCATATTTAATGGAAATTAATCTAAATTTATCTAGTGCAGTGGGAGAGCAACATTGCACAGTACGCATTTGAAAACTGCGGAGAGTGTACAGAGCATTTCTGAAACGGTTGGCCTGGTGATAGAAGATAGTTTTCCAGTCTACATGTCCGAGCCTTGAGGCTCCGGTACCTTCTGCCAGACGGCAGCAGGTTGAACGGTTTGTGTGCAGGGTGGTACGGGTCCTTGGGTAATCCTGCGGGTCCTCCCCAGGCACCGAGTGCGGTAAATGGTCCTGGATGGCTGGGAGATCCCTGCCAATGATATTCTCAGCCGTTTTGACCACTCTCTGGAGGGCCTTGCGGTTGAGCGCGGAGCAGCTGCCGTACCGTGCGGTAATGCAACCTGTCAAGATGCTCTCGGTGGTGCATCTGTAGAGGTTTGTGAGGATGGTTGGGTCCGCGCCGAACTTCTTTAACCTCCTGAGGAAAAAGAGGCGCCGGCGGGCCGCTTCAACTGCTTTGTCTGTGTGAGCGGTCCAGGTGATGTCGCTGTGAGATGTGCACACCAAGGAATTTGAGGCTGCTGACCCTCTCCACCTCAGCTCCTTCGATGTATACAAGGGAGTGGTCAGCCTTGCGTGGCTTCCTGTAGTCCACGACCATCTCTTTTGTCTTACAGACATTGAGAGAGAGGTTGTTCTCATGACACCACCTAACCAGGTTCTCAACCTCTTGCCTGTAAGCAGACGGTGATGAGGCCCAGGATGGTGGTGTCATTAGCAAACTTCATAATGGTGTTAGATATATGAGTATTGTGCTGAGGGTCGGTGGGGTGGAGGCTTGGCTGCCGATTCTCACCACTGGGGTCTTTTTGTCAAGGAGATTGGTCTGATTGGTCTGAACAAACCGAGTTTGTCCACAATCGAATTAACTTGAAGCCTGACAAGATGGATTCTCGTGAACTCGAATCCAGTAATGGCAAGCTGAGAGGGTCCTTGCCTCTGCTGTGCTTCACTGTGTACGTCCATGTGTGTGTAATCTCGCATAGCCAGACCTCCGTCTTGTCAAGCTCTCAAAGGTCTGGAGAAATTCAAGGCACAAAAATCGGTCAGAAAAGGGTGGAGACACAGCGGGCTGTCATCCATTGATGAAGGAAACTGTTTCCACCCGAAAAGAAAACTAACCAGAGGCGCTGTTTTTCGGAGGCGGCCGTTTTCAAACTCGCAACCAATCGAACGGCTGCCTCAGGATTTCCAAGGTCTCGCTATCCCCTAAGTTTCGGACGAGATGTTCTCCAGACCTTCGTGAGCTTGACGAGACGGAGGTCCGGCTACGCGAGGTTAATGCGTGTGCGTATGCGTGTCATGTGTTCTGCGTGTACATTCTAGGTACATATACACGTTTCTTTGCTTTGGCTATAGTTGAGTATCTGTTTTAACTCCTCTTCGTTCATCTTTGTAGGTTTCCCTTTTGCTGCTGAGACGTCTCCATTCACTGATCAGCCTCCTACACAGCAGGACAGCTACAGGGACTTTCTGAAACAACAGGTAGGGTCCCGGACGTCACCCCCCCAATCCTATCGATTACATCGTCGCCAACATACATTTTTGACAAATAAGTGACTTTCGGGCCAAGTGTTCAGAATTTCGAGCTCCTCCGAAAATGGTACTTGGCAAAAAGTGACGTATCACCGTCAAAGCCGTCTAACGACAACAGTGTCGGCGTGAATCCACTTTGTTTGTTGACATGAACAGATAGAGGAAAAGAAGAGAAAGCAGGCTGAGGAGAGGGAGCGTATCAGGATGGAGGAGGAGAGGGAGGAGAAGCGGCAGGCAGAGCAGAGGGCTCGCATGCAGCAGGAGTACGAGGAGGAGCAGCAGAAGACCAGAAAGAAGGCGATTGAGGTGAGGAGTTCACCGCTTTGACACGCCCAAACACTTCCTCCTCGTTCCCACCCGACGGCGGAGGGCTCCCGACGCCCACGGCGCAGACGGTCTTCTCTTTCTCCCCCTGCAGCAGAGCCTGGCGAACGAAGAGCTGATCCGTCGGGCCGAGGAGCGTCGCAGGGAGCAGGAAAGGAGGGCGAGGGAGGAGGAAAGGAGGGCGAGGGAGGAGGAGGAGGAGGAGGAGAAGAGACAGAACGAGGCGCTGAGACTGCGGCGCGAGGTGGTGAGGGAGAAGAGCCCGCCACAGGTGAGTAATGAGGTACTGTGAGCCCGAAGCGATAACGGCAGCCTGCCGCTTCGACTCGGGTCCTTTGGTAAAGTGACGCGGCTCTCTCTCTCCGCTCAGTTGCCGAGGGAACCGTCTCCCCTTATCCCAACCTTGCAGAAGAAACTGGGGGACTGCCAGAAGCCCCGACCCCCGACCGTGGAGAGCCGGCTCTCCTCCAGGGCCGCGTCCGTAAGTCAGCGCACGACACTGACGCGTTTTGTTTTTATACTGTCGTGCGGCTCGCTTCTCGTTCGAGGTTGCATTCACAATCCTCGTAAAACGCCTCTCAACGCAGGAGCGCTCCACGCCGGCGCCGCAGTCCCCGCCCGTACCCGCCAGAAGAAACCAGCTCCGAGCCAAAGGTGAGACCGCCTCAACCCGGCCTGCCGGAGGACGGCGAAAACATCAAACATCAAACGATGTGTTAATGATTCCCGAGTTTCAGCTGTATTCATTTCTCTCTTTCTCTCTCGCTCTATCTTCCCACGAACCCCTCTCTCTCTTTCTCTCTCCGTTATCTCTCTCCTTTTGTTCTGCCAGAGGACCAGCAGGGAGTGATCTACGAGCTGTCGGCCCTGCGCAGGCATCTGCAGAGCGAGCAGAGACGTTTGGCGGGTCAGCTGGGTCAGACACATCGAGAGGAGACAGACACGCCTCTTCCCGCCAGGTACTCCGGACAGACAACCCTTAACCACAGGGGGACGGTGCTCAAATATAGCTGAGGTGTCCAGAATAGAAAACATTTAATCATACACTGCCTGTTTAAGCAATGAGACTTACTTAGACATTGT
>OMKK01029419.1:0-31116 GCA_900302305.1 Polymixia japonica
TCTGAGTGTGAGAGAGGAGAGAGAGAGAGAGAGAGAGAGAGAGAGAGAGAGAGAGAGAGACAGCTATAAACAGAGGAAGGGAAGGAAACAGAGGAAGCACGAGCTGCGTGTGGTAGTGCTGATGCCAGGCTGGCACTCAGGCTGAATGAATAACAAAGAGAGCGGAAGCTAATTGCCGTGGAAATGCTTTTCACCAAGCGTCTCCTTTCTAGTGATTCCTCTCTCATGCTCTTCATGGTGTGTCATGCTGAAAGCCAGATGATGAGACAGGAGGGCCTAGAAAAGGTCTGGGACAATCAATCATAAAGCCAAAGGGAAAAGTCAAGGTATGTGTGAAAACTGATGCATTGTAAATGATTCTGACAGAGCAGGGTGCCTTCATGTGACTAGGATGACCTTCTAGGTTGTGGTTGTATAGTCAATCTACAGAACACAGTTGCACAAGACAAGGTCCTCGTCATGTTCATAACATAACAACACACACACACACTTCACATAGGGCTAAACAGGAGTGGAGTCATTGCCTGCATAACAGAGCATCTCAAATGTCAACCAATCATTTCCGCCATCAAGCCCCACCCACCTTTATTGTGGCATCCTCGGAGGCTGACACCATGACGCTAAACACGGGGTGGAAGATGACACGAGTGACGGGGCTGCGGTGGCCGCTCAGCGCATACTTCTCTGGCGGGCGCGGGATCCACTCTTTGGGGTCACGCTTCTGACTGACGGGCCCGCCCAGGGTGATTTCCTCCTTGGCCTCGTTCAGCTTGGATTCCAGTTCCATCACCTGCGAGGGGCACCCGGCCACAGTTAACACAACACAGCAAACAGCGGAGTAGAATCAAATACACAAATGTTTAGCCAGCATAGATATGCCAGGAGGGGATTACTTCACTAACGACTCCAGGATGTAGACTTGATAAGCTATAGCCAGGGGTTATGTTGGTGAACCATTGTATGACAAAATAAGTCCCCATATAATAACATCAGTAGTTAAAGCTTTCAAATCCTTGGCAGCCCTATACATTGTAAACAGTGGACTTAACAATAGTGTCAGGGACCATTCACAAGACTACAATCCGCATAAGTATTTGCGAAGGGGAGGGGGGAGCCTACAAACCTTCTTTTGTAATCTGATGACTGAGGTCCATTTCTTTTCCAAAAGGCCGGCGTACTTCTTATCCAATTCTTCATTCTGCGGAGAAAGAAGAAGAAAAAAATGAAATCAGACAAGCGGGCAAAGAAAGCCAATCAAAGTCCTGGGCTTAGCATAATCAGTTAGGCCCATAGGAGGTGGCCTGGGGGGGCCGGCAGGGTTTGCATGCCGAGTCTTTGGCTACAGTAATGACGAACATGGATTTATTTACACACCCCTCGCAGACTAACGCTGACTGCCGGACGCTGCCGACGTACTGTACTACACACACACACAGCACGCACACAGCTCCTGGTCCTAATCCCTCTCACACAAGATAATCTCCTGCAGACAAGAAAGGCTTAGGCATTTTACAGCCACACAGTATTGGAGGCAGCAGTAGAAGTTAACTTGAGGCAAGCTTGGCGGCCAAGGCCTCCTACCTAGAGAATGGCAGGCCAACACCAGAGGCTGACCTGGGACCACTGCCTTTGAGAATAAGGTCTGTTGGGACTAAATGGGGTGCTATTTAGGCAGTACATGTAAGAAAAAAAAAAGTGATGCCTGCATTCTCTCGCTTCCTTAAAACTCAATGATGAAAAAAGGTCCATTAAATGTTCTTGAGCGACACTTTGGTAAAGAGTTGCGATGACATTTCAGAGACAGCCAGGTGTGTGCGTGTTTAGTGCCTGCATGTGGATTTGCTGCAGCAGAGCCATGTGGCAGATGGAGCGGACACCATGGTTGCGCTGGAGCTTGAGTGAGACATACTTAGGCCGCGATCAGACTGGACACGTTTTTGGCAGTGAGGGACGCGAGGCACGCCACGCTGCAAAATTTTCCCACAGCCAGAAAACAGGGCAGCTTGAAGTGTCTTTTTTGTTGCTGTTGCTAGGCAGCCACATAATCAGCTGTCAATCACTTCTAACGATTCTGGCGATAGTGAAACGGATCTAAAAAGTTACCCAAAACATCAAGTGCCTCACTAATTTATCTATGTTATGATCATTTATGTTTGTGATATCATATAGCTCTTATATAACTTCAGTTGAGAAGACCCGCCCCTCTGCTCATCTGATTGGTCATCAGAGAAAAAGTCATGGTGACGTAGGGTGTTTTTCTGCTCAGAGTTTTTCAACATTTTTCAAGTTGGGACGCTCAGAGCGTTTCTCTAAAAACGCGAGGCGCCAGGGCACATATGTAGCCCGCAAAACGCTTCAAACCTATAGAAAACAATTGGAAAAAGATGCCTCTCACTGCCAAAAATGCGTTCAGTCTGATCGTGGCCTTATCCTACATCTTCAGCTGAGCTCAACACCTGCTTTAAGATAGCAACCACTTTCATCTCTATACTCATTCTCACACACACAAAAACAATAGTTAAAGTTTTTACTCGCCGAACGGAGGCAAAGAGCGTTGACGCAGGTTATTTGACCAAAGCAATGCCCCCGCACCAGATAAATGATTGCCAAAATGATGAAGTAAAGGTACAGTTCTCACAATATAAGGGCTGTTCGGCTCAGTCACAAAGAGGCAGAGGCATTTGTACTTTACAAACAGCTGTCCGTGTAGACTAGCCACGTCACAGCATGAAACAACATGCATGTGAAATAATTTTTTGCTCTGCCTAGGAAATTAAATTTTCTTCCCAGAATACTCGTAAATGGCCTACACAGACATTTTTGGATTTGATTCATTGTAGGACCCATTGTGCAGCACAAGGATGCATGTATCAGTTCAAAATCATCAAAACCAACTACGTGGGCCTTTAAGTCTTAAAACTATTGTATTTTTGTAGTTGGGGCCAAGGAAAAAATCCTGTCTGTTTATTCTACACCCCAACTTCACCAGTCTTCGGCTTGTGCTTAACAATACCTTGGGGCTGTCACCAACTAGCAAAGCATCAAAAACCCAGATTGACAGGCGGCCATGGGTGTTATTGAGAGAGAAAATGAGCTCACTGCTCCAATTTCATAGCTAGCTCCTGAGTCTCGTCTGGAAACAAAAGGAGACGACATGGAGGTGTGCAGAGCTGCGGGAATTGACAGTTAAAAGCTGTGCCGCTGCCCCCTGTCAAAAAGCGTTCACTTAGAAAAATCTGAGGTATATAAAAACACACAGGGACATGGTACTGGGGTGTTAAGGGACACAGGGAAGAGATAGCATAAAGGAGGAAAGGAACGCAGTTTAGACAGGTCTGCCATGGTCTGATCTGCCATCTGCCTGGACCCTCTGTTCATGGCATCAACACACCCACTCAGCAAGGGCACACACTCTCTCACACACACACACACACGAACACACACACCCCACCCCACAAGCAGTGCCAGACTTTATAGCAGCCTGCCAGTCCTTTGGCAGGGAGTAGTGTGCACGTATGTGTGTGCACATAGATGTGTGCATGTGCCTTTGCCATGCAAGGCAAGACTAGAGCATGACCCCTATCAATTATTTCTTCTATTCTGCAAATCTGTTAACTCTCACACATTACTCTCACACATTACCTATCCAAAACCCTACAAAGGGCCCAGGCAGAGGAAACAAAATTCACACTGCACAGAATCTAACCATCTCTACATAATAATGCTATTAAGTGCCAAATAGCTAGGTAATCAAAGTCCTATAATGGGGCCATATTGAAAGGGTGTAAATGACACTGGGTTTTAGCATGGTGCTGCCAACATGTGCCTGGCTTAGCACTTTAACCCAACAGGGTGCACCTAACCCTCTGTACCATTCATCTATTATTCAGCCTGCTTCTACCGGGCTGCCACAGAGAATTTAACTGGGAGACTGCAAGGTAAAGGAATATAGAGTAGGGCTGGACGATATGGCCAAAAATGTTATCACAATATGTTTTTTTATATTGATCGATGATGATAGTTATCACAATATATATTTATTAATAATAATAATGCTCAATTTACAGTTTTAAGAGTATTCTCAAACATTGATGGATTATGACGATCATGGACTTTGCGTAACAATGTCACATGTTCTTGGTGCTTTTTGGAACACAATGGGATCCAATGGCTTCTGTAATTTAAACAACACAGACTTGAGCATCTACCATCACAGTTGATGAATGCTGCCAATTAACAGGTTGGTTGACACTAAATACATACAATGTCATTAAGGTAAAGATTAAACAACACCAGTATCAGCTGCCATCGTGTACCATTGTTTAATGAAACGGCCTTCACTATGTTTGCACCACTGTCAGTTGAAATGCACACCTGGCGGTCCTCGGTGAGTCCCCATGACATGAGTGCTTCCACAAGCCCCTGGGCAATTATCTGAAAATATGCCGTTTGAAGGCATCTGCTTTGAAGAGTCCATTCCTTGTCAAAGTAGTGTATTTGCGTTCTCTGCCGTATGATTGGCTGTTTGTGTAGTGTTTTTGTAGGTAGAGGAAAACGGACTCAAAAATAAGTATCAAAAATGAATCTCATAAATTCATCATCGTTATTGTGGAAGATTGTATCGTGAAAATTATCAAGATCGTTTTATCACCCAGCTCTAATATAGAAGTAGGGAAAGAAAAGAAGACATGACGGAAAGAGAAAAGGAAGAACAGCGTTTTAAAAAAAAAAAGAAACAAAACAAGAGGAAGGGTTAAGGGAGACAAATACAAGACAGAATGCAGAGAAAAGGCTCATGTCCAGGTTAGTTTGGCACAGTCTACATGTGTCACATGCTCAAATATGCTAACGTTTACTTACACTGGCTTTATGAGTTACTATGGGGTGAGGTGACTGACCTGCTTCTGCTTATTGGTATAAGGCATTGGTATTGTTGTATTGAAACAAATACTTACAGGACCCCCTCCCCTCTAAAAAAAAGTGTACATTTTTAAAAATGCAGAAAAATAAATAATGTCGAAACGGCATAGCGCAATTACAATATTCAGGAAGGGCAGAAAAGCCTTGAGTTTAAACACAGAATTGCAGAATTTAGTGTTAAAAATGGAATTCATGTGTGGAAATTGGGAAACTTTCCATTATTACATGAACAGAAAATTATCTGGGATGCTTTTGGTGAATGAATTTGAGTAAAACATGAATGTGAATGAATGTGCCTCACTGTGTGCCAAAGCATTCGTGGTTTATTTGTTGTTACATGAAGGCAAGGAAATGTCAAAGTAGCCATCATCGCAAACCATTATATCAACTATAACATCTAAAATGATGAAAAATCATAATCCAGAAAAAAATAAAAATAATTGCAGAAAACTTGATTTCATAGAGTCCCACATGTGTAAATAGACCATAATTGGGTATATGCACTTCCAGTCACACTTGTGAGCTTTTCAAATAAAAGGCAAAATAGGTGGAAATCAAGGCATATTGTTTGGAAAAATTGGTGTGTGTGTGTGTGTGTGTGTGTCCATCCACTTCCTACTCACCATATCTAATTCCGCCTCCTTCTTGAAAGTGGAATATGCCTCTTCATATCCATTGGAACGTAGATAATCAGCTATCGCTCGATTTCTGGAAGACAGAAAAAAAAAAGGCTGGACAATTAGTTCTCCTGATTAGCAGACAAGATAGTGATTTGAGTAGCAGGAGAAAGGGCCTGAGTAATGGAATTTTGCTCAATGTGGTAAAACAAAGGCAGAAAATGAGCATGTCTACGAAATGTGTCAGACAAAGGATTTCAATTATATGTGCTTTTTACACATTCGGATAAAGTAATCACTCTCCCACAAGCACATACTATAACACCAAGCATGCACAAAATCGGCCTCACGCACACTTAAATGCGCCACTGTCTCCCACTCTTCCACGTGCACACACACAAATCTCTGCCAATTTGAGATAGATGGAGAGCACATCTGTCTGGGCTCTATAATGAGCTCTTGTTGCTGTGGGCAAATAATAGGAAGGTATGACTCCCCATGGTGTAGATACTGGGGAAATGAGAGGCAGGGTACAACCCAGAAACACCTACACACACACACACACGCACAGAGGCACAGACAAAGAGAAATGGAGAAGTAGGATAATACCAGTGAATTGAACTAAATAACCTACTGGCCACACACAAACTATAGGTGCACCAATAAGCTCACCTGATCTGTCTCGCACACAAAGAACATAGCTAGTCACCAGACCTTTTTTTTTAAAAATATAGCCGACACACATACAGTGATGTTGCAGATAGTGAGGTGAGAACGACAGCGGCTAGACGACGTGTTGCTAGCTAGGATAAGTGGAGAGAGATGTCCAGATAGGGAAAGACAATAGCCAGGCTAGACAGACAAAGAAGAAGAGGAGGATAGGAGAAGTTACCCAGGCTCTTCCTGTCTTTGTCTTCTGGGCTGGTTTATGACTGCAGCCTCAGCAGCAGATAAGCGAATTAGTCTAAATAACTTCGGCTTTTCTTTATTTTTTTATTTTATATCCCAATTATTCTCTAGTGAGGGGGTGGAAATGCTACTGTGCGCCTGATGAGGGCCATTCACCTAACATCACAACTGACAGGAAGATGACGCGTAGAGCACAAAGACATTCAATCTGTGGACGTCTGACGTTCAACAAGTCGGTGACATTCTCCTCCAGTGTGTAATGACAACAATATTTCCTTAACTACAGCCCTCTTATGTATGCTCCACCGCTGTGAACCCCATGACTGGAGCCAAGAGAAGTCAGCCAGGCTGTCAGGCGGGTATGGCTTTGAGGTGCCAATGTGAAGATGAGGAGAAAAGGGGGGGAAGGAGGGTACAATCTGTCAGGCCAGCCTGTGCCCCCTTTGCCCTCTTGTTGAGTCGGAGAGCTGTATCCCCCCCTCTCCCTACCTGAATCCCCCTGACAACAGAAGCAGGCCTGATTACAGCTCAAGGTTAGCGGGAGGTTATCATGCCTCTGACAGCCTGCCTGCAGCAAGTCTATAAAACTAGGGATGGGTTGAGGCTGGAGATGGGGAGGAGGGATGTGCAAGCATGTTTAAGGGTGCATATAAGGAGGCGAGGAGTATGGAGAGTGATGCGCTGTGTGCTTTAACCTTGCCAGACAACAGTCAAGCCATATTGCCCATTTGCAATCTTCCGCAAAGAATGAACTAGAATTCTGTCTACCTCCTCTTCAGGATACCAACTCACTGCTGATACAAATGATGTGTACTAAACCAAGTAGTCCAATCTAATCCACCACTTTTACTGAACCCTGTAGTCTAAGCATTAGTGCAATGTTAAATAACACAAATGATTGATACAATAAACTTCTCTCCACTGGAGTGATCAAACACCATTCTATGTGTGAAGGTGTAAAATCAAATCTCTTTGCATTTCAAATGTGACTCTTGGTACAGGTTACTAACTATAGCGGACTAATCCCCCTTTTCAGGCTGGCATCAGCCTAATGTCTGATACTAGTTTCAGTGTTGGTATATACATTAAGGAAGCCACAACACATCCGAGACACTGCCCCCCCCGACTTGGCTTAAGAAAGGGTATCATAAGCCCAGACGTGTTGCAGTAACCACTAGGACAACACTTGCCCACCAAAGAAAGAAAGACTAGAGCGACAGAGACAACAAAGAAAGAGAAGTCTTTGTTCAGACATCTTTAACATCTATTCAGAACGCTATTCGGTGCTGCACAGTTCATCTGCCTATTCATAAATGTTTGATGGTGGGGTCAGTTATCTTTTGTATAGCCAAGGGAGGAGGTGGGGACAAAGAATCAAATGTATTTTAAGTGTTTTACACTGAGGGGTCGGAACCTTCAGACATTAAGAACATAGAAACTGAACAAAGAAAAAAATGACAGCCGAAACGGAGACAAACAGGCACACTGTAGCCTAAGCAACACAGAGTAGTTGAGAAACAAGTCTCTTAGTGTGTGTGTGTGTGTGTATGAATTAGCTTCGTCTCCGTTTTGCCTGCATGTCTTTTAAAAAGATCCATGCAAAAACTTAGCTGACCAGCAGTGGACTACAAAATCAGTGTGGACATTCATCAGACCGTAATCATCTACACACACCATCACCACCCAACCCCCTACATCACTCTGATTCGTCCTCTGAGGCTGGGAGAAAATAGACAAACAATATATAGGTATACAACAGTTTCCACCACGCAGCACAAACTCCCAAATTGAGGTAGGGAGATGGAAGGAGAGAGAAGAGGGAGATGTGGACCAACACCGACAGAAGGAGAGCAAACCTGCTGGTTTCCATGGCTACTAGCAGCCCACAGCTAGATGACGTGATGGAGAGATGGAGAAAGAAGGCAGGGCAGGGTGCGTAAGTGGGCAGAGAGGATGGGCTGACAAGGGAAAACAGGAACAAAAGATAGCATACTGTTGGTAATTACGTTTGGTCAGCCCCTAGCATGCTCAAAATGCTGTCCTTCCATGACTGACGATAAAATAAACACCAACATATGGCTAAAATAGAGTAGGGAGGGCCCAAATACCATTTTACAAGCTTTGAATACTCCGAGTTTCCGGATACAATAATATTGGCATTTCATAATTAACCATAATGTTAAGTATGTTCATTTTTGTAGTTATATAAAATATATCCAATAGGCGGCTACGTTGTATTAATGATGTATAACAGTGATAGCTCAAATGAACCAAAATATGCTGTGCGATGTTTTAGCAGCACCAGTTATTTTTGCAACTATTTTTTATTGTACAAACAAGCTTTAAAAAGAACAGTAGGCCAGTAATTAGCCATTGGGTAGAGCTTCAGTAACATATAATAGTCTAAACAAAACAAGCTAAGCCACGTCTCACAAACAGTGCAAAATATAAGCCATGGCTTATATACAGTACATAGAGTATATATATATTATACACTTTTCAGGTATGTGCAATAATGACAGAAATAAAATAAAATGCAAAAGAAAACATAACGCTAGTAGGCTTGGACAAACAGACAAAACCCAAGACAAGGTTGGGCAAAGTGCCGATCGTATAGCCTATTCAAGACAGTTAGCTATTTCTAAAAGCTTTCAACTCTCTCTTCAAGTCTTTTCTCCAAAGAATGAAAAGCCCCTTAGGTCACATGCTTCGGAGTGCAATCCATGGTATGTCAATTTCTGGTCACATATTTGGCATTGAGCATTTTCCTCATCATCCGATAATTAAAAATATTTTCACAGCTGATTCTTCGGCTTTTGCCGTCTCTAGCTTCAACAGCCACGTGGAAAGCTGTACGGTGCGCTGTACTCTGGGGCGAGGTAACATGTCCAGTGCAAATTTATGATGCACTAACCTAAACCTATAATTTATTTATTTTCCACATATTAACAATAACTGCTCTATCTAAAATATAGGCCTTTTCTGATGAAATGTATTGTAGTTTAGGCTACTTTTGCAAATAGTTTTGTTGCTCCAAAAAAACAAAACAACAAAGCTTCAGAATGAGAATTGAATACCAACGTAATGAATGAATACCCAAATATCCAAATTGCTCAGGCCAGCCCTAAAATAGCTTTTTGTAATTACCAACAATAAACGTCTAATGCCAGTCAATATTGCTCTGTGTGTGTGTGTGTGTGTGCGTGTGTGTGTGCATGTGTCTGTGTTGGCTGTGGCACCAGCAATAGCTGGTGTCGCCAAGTCGCAAGTCAAGGTTGCCTACGTACAAAATAAAAACAAATTGGTTTAATTAGTAATCAACTTTTCCACAAACTTGCTTGCTTAGTTATGCTTTTCTCTCTTCAAGGATTCTCTCGCGGGTCGACTCGAGCACATTATAAGGCTCTGATTGGCACTCACTTACTCACCGCCAAATTGGGAATAGCAGTTTTTTTGCTTGTTTGTTTTTTTAACCAATGACCAACTGGGTGATCACAGTGGTAGTGCTTGGAAAACTACAGTGTGGTCATAGTAGTAAGAAGGCAACATTTCTACGTGCACGGGTGCTCGTGTTTGATCATTTTTACTCTCATGTGTCTATTTATTTTATTTTTTTTAGAGCAAATGCGATAAAAAAGACTTGCACTGCCAAGCCCTGTGATGTCATTCAAACAAGCCAATACTCGACCAAATAAGACCCATGTGAGACAAAAATCAGTACCGAGGTCAATCAGACCTTCCTGTGGTGTTGTCAGAGGAACAATGAGTAGAGAGCTGCTGTCTCATGGATGATAAACTCCAAACAGAAGTGAGAGGGGAAAGACAAGACTGTGACAGAGAGAGATGTGTGATGTCATCCCACCGAGGAGAGGGACAAAAGAAAGGAAGGGAGGAGGGTCTCCCAGCCAGGGTGTCTCACAGTGACATCACTTCCTTTCCCGCTCTCCATTAAGAGCTACACAAGAGCTGAGCAGTCGAAGCCAAGAGACCCAGGTAATTCCCTAGTTGAAAACATTCTGAATAAATGACAAAAACTTGAGACCTGCCTGATCTACCATTACTTGTAAGTAATGTATCCAAATTAAAGCACAGCCCAACTATTTCAGAAACTCTGAACCAAAAAGAAAGTTGCACACTCTGTATTCTCCAATTCCATTTATTAGTATTACTAATAAATGTAATTGGTGCACACACAAAGTGTGATTTTTTTTTTTTTTCTCAAAACAATAACAACAACAAAAAAACACTCTTATATATTCTTAGCCAGATCTGGTACTCATACAACATTGAGATACAGACGACCAAAAACTATTTTATTCTCCCATCTGCTTCTCTACTAAGACAAACATCAGCCAGCAAATAACCCTAAAACAAAGCCAATCCAATGTCTAAAAAGGTTGTTCCAGATAAACCCTTATTTTAAATAATCTACAATGGTCTTTAAAAAGTAGAGTATTTCCAAGCTGTTGGATCATGATAGCCCCTAACTGCTCTAATAAATCCAGTCTGCAGGAGGAAGGAGAGGTTTGCTTGCCTGGCTGGGCCATTGACCTGTGCCATATATCGGTCTGTAGGCACACACCATGCAACACAGCAGCTCTAGACCAGAGGATCTATGGGCCTGTTCAATCTTTCAACACTGCTATTAAATGTTTATAGGCAAAGCTTAAGTCTGCAGTCTAAAAAGGTCCCTTGGCATATATAAAATTCACCTTTCGGTGGATTATTTCAGAGGCGCTATGCATTCCAGTCTTTGGATTTCGTACCTATACGTGCCATGTTTGTACTTCAAGTATCAAGGCATTGTAACATACAACTCTACTCCACTACCTCTCAGCAGGGCTGAATGTTTTTTCATTTGCCCTTCCTAGCTTTTATAGGGATGGACATCAGTGCAATCGTTACGTTCTGGGTTCCATTGGCTGACCTTGAGACAGATAACCTCTGTGTAAATAGAGGACAAGGCAAGGCTTGGTGGTGATGTAGCCACATTCTCTGCTAAATACACATATTAAAAAAGGCAAGGCCACTAGCTGCCTATACCCCTTTCACATAAACCCCAGGTTTTACATGGGATATTGATCATGGGTTCCACGTTGGACCCATTCAAACCACATGGTCATGGGTAAGCCCGGGTCGTTGCCGTTCACAGCAGACCTGCGTCCGAAAGTTTACTTTCGTATGCATCACTGAACAGGGTCATCGTGTTTCGGCGTCATTAAAAGCGGACGTTTCAAACGTTTTGTTTACAGTGAAGAGAACTTGTCCATTCAAAGAAAAAAAGAGATTAAAATACAAATTGCAGGTACCGTAAAAGACTTGCTGAATCTCCGGTGTAAACAAACTTTGAAACGTCCACTTTTAATGACATTGAAATGTGACTAACCTGTTCAGCAGTGATGTATATGGAAGTAAACTTTCGAACGCGGGTCTGGTGTGAAGGGTGATGACCCAGGGCTTACCCATAACCATAGTGTGATTTGAATGGGTCCAACGCAGGTTCAACCCGTGTTCAAAGTCCCGTGTAAAACTTGAGGTTTGTGTGCAAAAGGGGTATTACCAACTAAAGTATGGGACACTGGTTGCTTGGCTGGACTAAAGCATGGCTACCTGCATTAAAATGCAGTAAAATGTCTGCAAGGCAGTGAAGACACAGAGACATGTTCAGCAGGATGGAAGATGGTTAAAGAAAAATGTAAGGCCAGCAAAGAGCTACTTTCTGACTGGGGGAGGAAAGAAAAGTAAACAGTGAAGGAAAAAAGAGGGAAGGGGTAGTCTTCAAAGATCCTGATCTCTCTTTTATTATGTCTGACAAAGACCAGCACTAAGCTTCTTCTTACCTCCTTACAGCTTTAAATACTGAACAACTGATAAGACATCAGTGAGAACTTGTTACCAGAAACCTCACAGAAAAGTCATATGACAGGACTGTACTGTTGCCTTTAGCATCATTGGCATCTCCATTTCTGTTAGCTGTCTGGTGAAAAGAAGGTCTGGTCTTTGTTATTAACACATTAAGCATGTCACCTGCCATCATTCCCCACTAACTAGCCAATTAATCCACCAGATCATTTCAAATGGAGAAAAGAATCCGTATTATAAGTTTCTGGCCTTCATTTGATCTGCTCTTGGAAAAGCCTCTTAGAGGAGCCATTAGCATAAAGCCGCCAATTTCAGTATGAGACAGGTAGGTCCTGAAACGAGATAAGAGGAATGCAATGGCGTTCAACCTCAAAGCAAGGAATGAACTCCTGACTGCTGGCTCCATCTGATTGGGATCCACAGGAGAAGAATGCTCTACGGCGGTCTTTCTACTCCGTACAGACCCAACGAGAGGGTGATCATCCTTCACCAGAGAGACTGTGTGTGTGTGTGTGTGTGTGTGAGAGGGAGAGAGAGACAGAAAGCAGCATGGGACTGAAAAGCCAGCTGTCATGTCGCACATGCTAGTGAGGGCTGCCTTTTCTAAAACGTGTGTGGACATAGGAAAACAAATATTCATACAAATCCCATCTTCCTCAAACAGAGACAGGCACACACAGACTTTGTGGACTGAGTGAAAGCCACACCTCTGTGCGTCAAGTGCACAGTCTTAAATCCTACAAGGCTTTGCATCATTCAGGCTCAGGAATACCAGCTAGTGGAGAGACAGTACACGCTGCTAGGAACTACAAGGGTCCTATCACACATACAAAGCAACAAGAAAGATCAAAGGAGGTAATACACAAAAATGCCAGCTTCAGTTCAATTAGTCTGTCTGAACACAGCCTTGTGTTGGGACACACGAAGCCATGCAGACTGACTCGTGTTTAAAAAAAAAAAAGCAAAGCTATCTCAAGCTTTCATAACCCCATCATCTCTCTGTGACTTCATTATATAAAAACGTGAAGAGGTTTCTATAGGAGTGGTGGAGGGAGAATGCATGCTATGTTGCCACGGCACAAGTGTACATTCAGAGCACATTGTTCACTTCAACAGGTCAAGAAATGCCTGTTCCATGGTAGGGATGTGATCAGGACACAAACAAAATACAGAAAATAATGGGTAGGGGGAAACGGTAATGATAAATTGATGTTGTGTGTACCAATTACAGCCAATATAAAGCACACAAACGTGAAATTCCACACAGAAATTTCTGGCCAGAATAAACAATAAATCAACACAATCAGCCAAGATGAACAAAGCACAATGTCAGATGCTCTCCAGCTAGTATTGGCAAACCCTTCACTAGATCAAGTGATTAAATCCAATTCCAGCCTTCTGCCTAAAAACATCTTTTCATGTAAGCATTGGGAATAGTTTAGAAGGGACGACAGGCCTAGAACAGAAAGACTGTTACCATGCCTATCCATCTGTCTTGTCTCCATATTGCTGATGGACCCCTGCAGATGGCCATGCTCAATACACTGTGCACCAAAAGTGAGCTCAGGAACACCATGGAGAACTGACTAAAATAACCACAAACGTAATGTAAGTGATTCCCCTCAGGAGCCAGTTTTCCTACACCAGCAGCAATTTTTGCCCCCAAACTCAAGGGGCCTTTTTTTTTTTTTTTTTTTTTTTTAAATAAATGGGGGCACATTTTGAAATTTACAAAATAAAATCTAACCTTTGTTCAAAATATTAAATGTTTACTTATTTGGGTTCATATGGGCAGTTGTAGTCTACAGCTTCAGTGTTATAGTTTTAATAATAAATTTTAATCTGAAAATCGTTAGATTAAGATGAGGCAAACGAGCCAAGTAAATGCAATATATGCCCAAATTTTTTAACAAAAAACAAACGACTGATGTTTGACTGACAACTCAGGCTTCCTATTTGAAATTCGTGTGTGTGCGCATGTGAGTGAGAGAAAGAGCATCTGTGTGTGTGTGTGTGTGTGTGTGTGTGTGTGTGTGTATGCGTGTGTGCGTGAGTGAGTGAGAGTTGCCCGTTTGGTTGCCTGGTGACGAAAGGCCACGTATTTTTTTTATGTTCTCACTTCCCTTGATGAATTAAATATCGCAGCCTGTGCTGGATTGAGGACCCGGTGTTGTCCTGCATCACCACCATGAGCATGACAAGCCTTGCACAATATTCAGAAGCGTTTTTGTCAACTTCTGTTTCCTAACCCTTCTCCACTCCTAGCAAATCTATTTTCTACTTGTTAATCATTGAGTGTGTGACTTTTGAAGTCAGATGTGGTCTTTCTCATCGTTTCTTCTCATACGGACTCAACAAGCACAACATTGTTACAACTTCTATAAAATAAGCAGGCCTTAGTTCTAAGAAAGGTAAAAGCCTAGGACTATAATCCCTACATCTGCCCATCGATGCTAAAGACGCTTCAAAATGACAACATAATCACAGCCCACATAATCAAGGGCGAGTTGTGCAAAGGCTAACCAATTATAAAAGAAAGACAGAATAATAGCAACAGAAGAGTTACACAACAATTCAAAAGGAAAAGGCCAGTGATTGAATAGGCCAACTTTCCTGGTACATGGAATGGGATCAGAGGTTTGACTGGGCACCTTCCGCACTCCATTTTGTCTTCAGTACCACCTTGTACCACTGCTTCAGTCACCTTAATGTCCTCTCACTAGTATAAGGCTTAGCATTCATTCTGTTATGTCATCACATTCACAGCCAGGGGACTGTGGAAAAAGGACAAAGTCACATGAACCATCTTTTAGCTAAAGACATGGAGGAGACTGAGGGGAATTTCTTTGAAAAGCAGAGAAAGGAGCCTATAGCAAAGGCACATCTGCACATGGGTGCCTGTGGGTCTTTCAGGGGAGAGGCTAGTTTGTGTTCTGGATCTATTTTTACAAGGGGCCTGGGGGGGATAAATCCTCTGACCCAGGAAAGGAACACAAATGTGCTTTTCATTGGTTATGCTCAAAAATAAGCCTTGTTGTGAAGATGCTACGCAATCACAGCATCTGACTATGGTGCTGACAGCAGCAGTATGACAGACAAAGAACACTGCTCTTTTTGGGATACACAGTCCTACGGTACTCCTTCAACTTGAAAAAGATTTTTAGGACTATTTGCCAATTTCAAAAAATAGCTTTTTGCTGCATGTCAATGTCTACCAAAAAGGGCAACAAGGGTAGACAAATGGCCTTCGCTATTTGATCAGTCTTACCCCTAAAATGTTTTTGCAAGCAAAAAAAAAAAATTATATATATGTATGTATGTATGTATGTATGTATGTATGTATGTATGTATGTATATATATATATATATATATATAGTCCCTGAACATTTTTTCTGAAAACAAAAGAAAAATTCACCAGCATCTGATGGATGGAGTTTAAAAACATTAGAGGGAGGGGGAAACCTGAATAGAATGAACAAAATCCATTTGTTTGCTGCCTGACAGGAAACAAACAATGACAAAGAAAGGAGCAGGCCACAAAGATAAACTCAAGTGGACGGCACACAGTCAGTGTTGGTCAGCTGGTCACTGTCACCATTTCCTCCACACTTCATTGTCTTAGCTGCATTGACTCAAAATGGCTGCTTGGTTTCCCGCCAGGGTTCCTGAAAGGAGGCCGCTGGTTGGTGACTGAGGTCTTGGTGGCACTTCATTGTCAAGAACGTCAAGGAGCGCGCTAGCTGAGCTAACAGACAGCTCCAATGGATGGAATGTAACAGATGCCTGAACATGGCTCAGATGGTGCACTGGTCCCACACTGGTTTCCTGTAAACTATGGAGCCAGAAGCTTATGCAACACAAGGAAAAAAAACGAGGAGCTTGTTCAGAATTGGGGAGAGCATGGAAGCATTAGCATTCCAATAGAACTTGCCATACCAACGGCCCCGATCCGTGAAACTAGTCTAAAAAAACACAGAGAGACACATTGTTGAGAATGACAAGTGCCTTGTCATGTGAAGGCGGTTGCATTTCTCAATGACTGTGGAAGGAAGGGAAACAACAATTTCCCTGAGGTCTCATCTCAAGAAGCGAATAACATTGGCCTATATATGTATAATAATGTCTTCAGGTCAATGTTGTCAACGTAAATCAATCGCAACATATTGATAATGAGTGGCAATAAAACGTATGTGGAGGAGATTACAGATCTATAAAACTGGCGCTCACCGACAGCTTCCAATCTCCTCCTCCCGCCCATGCATCTGACAGGGTTGGGTTAACCCGTTTCATCCCCACCTCGGGGGTTAATTACTGAGTTCACAGTCTCGGCAGGGCTAAGTTACAGCTTGCTTTGCCGTTATCGCCATCTTTCTCACTTTTTCCTTGGCTCAATAGATTGCTGCACAGCACGTGTGTATATTGCTTTGTCTGTGTGCCACACTTCAGTGCCGACAGCAGAGCATTTTAGGGGCATTTCAGAAATAGTGGAAACACATCCCTGTAAAAGTGCATTGAACGCAGACATTGCGTACAAATCCATTCCTTGGAGTTTGGTATAAATAACACCATGGATCTTTCTAGGTTCAGGGAAAAGCAAAAGGTCTTTGTATATGTATTTTGTATGTGACATTACAAAGGCTTCTTCCTCTTCCATCCTAAGGTCACAGAGGACACTTTCAGAATAATAATTGAAACACTTTTGGGAGCAGGTAGGAGGACAATCAATACTTTTGAGCTGTGGACCTCGGGGAATCTTAGGAACCCTAACACAGTCATTGATTCTTCCAGAGGGGCATTGAGAAAAAAACACCCAAATTTTCCCTTTTAAACTGCTTCCAGAAATCAATGCACATCCTTAGCTCCGAGCAAAGTCTAAGAAGAACAATGGCGCTGAGCGGTGTTGCTTTGTAGATCTCCCAAGCGGTTAACAGGGTATCAGGCGGTTAACAGGGAGCTAAGAGCAATTCCAGTATTCAAGCACCCTCCAACCAGGATTTCCGCTAGGATTTTTTTCTTGCTGGTCCAGTGTCCAGAAATAATTTATTTTACTGGACAAATTTGAAACTTACCGGTCACATTTCAATAACAGTCTATGTTACAAATGCAAATATAATGTAGACCTAGGTTGAAGAAAGAGTGACAATGACCTCAAATAAATGTGACTATTTAATGAACAGTAACGATTAAGCAAAACCTCAACATTAGCCGCTAAAATGTAGGCTACTACGAAAGGTTACATCTGTAACCTGCAAGATCTGTAGCCTGTTTTAAAAAAGGCTAGGCCTACATGGCATCAAATGTAGCCTATAGGCTACCAGGTAACATTTTATTTTCTCCTTTTTTTCATTGCGGCAAAGTCCTCTGCTGCCAACTTGAAATCAAACGTGTCCACTGTGTCTTTGCAGCTTGCAGTGCACATAAGCCGCGTCACTCTCTCCTCCTCCAGACGACTTTGCAGCAGCATCTTATAGCTATGTTTTGTGTGAGCATTATTACTGGACATTTTGACCGGCAAGTTTTGAATTTATAATTTTTACCCGGTAAAAACATCTTTCTACCCTGCCTCCAATGAGTGGGCAAAGGTATATAAATTACGCTCATGGCAGCTGGTTAGCCCAGGAAATGAAGACTTTCAGCAGGTTCTGTGAACCTGTCAATGGTACCCATGTTACAAGGTGGCTTTGAGGAATATAGTTTTAATTATTCAAAATCACAGGCATCTGTTCAATACAAATAATTGGCCATAACTGTATAGTGGGATTTCAATGTAAAAACATGCAATGTAAAGAAACAGAATAGTTTTGCCTGTTGTGTTGAGAAAAATAGTTTATCCATTCTGGTCTGCTTAAAAAATAATGCACGGATTGCAAGAATTGCGTCAAAACAGACATTTCCAGCATTATCTTGTAGCCTGTGTCACAAAACCACTGCAGCAGATGTAGAATGTTTTTAGTCTGGACTGACATTGAGAAAAAGAGCAACACATAGACCCTTGTGAAAGCCAATTCAAAATTTAGCCACTCATTTGTAAAATTAACCATTTATTTTTCGGGTAAGTGAACTTGACCTTTGGGCAAGTAGATCTTTACATGTACTCACAGTGTCTGTGAGACCTTAGTGTCAACCACTGATTAGGCATCACTGTTCCAATACCTAGCTGGGTGGGGGAAACTTACAGTTCATCTCGTTGCCGTTGTGACAGCACCATGGTGACAGGGCGGTGTGGGCAGGGCCAGGGGCGTCAGGTAGTAGAAGGCGAGTGGTGTGCAGCTGCTGCGCTCTCCTCAGTCAGGAGATGAGCTGTGCTGATCCGAACAACACGGGCAAGGATGAGCTGTGCACTCCTATGGCAGGCGGTTGGTTGGGTCCAGACAAAGACTCACTTAGAGGGGGTCGCAGGAATCTGCCCCCCCAACTGGCCGGTTCCAGGGACAAGACGAGTGGAGAGCCTGTAGACCAGTCACCAGCCAGGTCTACACTGCATCTGGAGGAGAGGAGAGGGGAGGAGAGGAGAAAAGTCAGCATTAGGTATGCATGACAGATAACATAGGAACAGAGGGGGGTGAGAAAGATCATAGGCTCAAGGAGTCATCAATGTCTGAATCAGGTAATGAGACAGGGATCATGGCAGCTCTTTCCTTGAGACTGAGGAAAAGAAAAAAGAAACAACATAGAAACAATGGGAAGAGCTCTCTTCCAATAAGAGAATTTGTTGTTTTTCCTTGACAACACCCTGACATCCAGCCAATACCCGACAGGATAATCCCATTCATCAGACGCTTCATATGAACCACATCCTCCCACTTTCGCTTTGCAATCCCACTCCTCCTACCTCCCCAAATATTGACATGAAATATTTCATGTCGCTGGCTTAGTCTGAGACCTGGTCTGCTCCTACAGGGAATTGCAAGCACATGTAGACAGAGGAGCTGACCCACATTCTCCAAGCAGCTTCACTTCCTACCTTGCCATCGGAAAAGGAAAAAAAACAGACAGACAAAGGAGAGCGAGGCTAGAGTAACGGATGCTCTTTTGTCAAATTCCCCCATCACCTACCTCATTACAATAGCTTCTCAAAAGTTGGCTGGCCACACTGATGACATAATGCAATCACTTTGGACACTTATGTCAGAAAAGGCTGCATTACAATTTCACTGTCAAACCATTTGACAGGACTGGATGATACAAGTGAAGAACAATAAAAGCCATAAAATGCATTAAACAAGGTGATGCAGTCAACCTTTACATTGCAGCGTATTCTTTGAAGTCAAAGCTGAGAGGGTAAGTGCCTTTCTCAATGTGAGCCACAGTAAGCCTCTTAGTCTACTGGGAACCAGGCTGACCAAATTTCTGCCAGACCAGTAAACAAAGCTACTAGCAAGCCCCAATTATCCCCTCCTGGGATCCTACAAACAAACACTGAAAAGAACACCTATAGATAGAGACTTAGAAACATGTTATGAGTGACAACCCATGCTGCTTATGTTTTCTATGGAATAGGGACAGTTGAGATCACAGCGATGGGGCTAGAGCTAGCTGGCCTAACGAGTGGAAACGCCCTAGAAGCAGCAGAAGAGGAACATTCAATACATTCCTCACATCAAGCTTGTTTTACAGTCCAACGGCTGCACGCATTTGCGTGCCTCATACGCAGACGTGCACATAGGTCTGCCAACACACTTGAATGTAGTGCTCACGCTGTGAATGTAGTGATCACGTTAGATGACAGTGTTGACAGTGTTGCAAAATACATAGGAAAAGTCTAAGAAATCTTGAAACGGAAACCCACTACTGGAAGTCCTTACCAGACTTGTCGTGGTGGTCTGTGGTAATGGTGGCATAAGGTCCTAGGGTCAACACCGGTGTTATTTACCATAGATACCATTATTTTGTACAATTGTTTTTGTAATGAAAACAAGAGTTTAATAACCTGACCTCCTGTCCAATCTTTAGCAATCAATAGCAAGTTACACGGTGTCGGCTACACCATACAAATTAAACATTTTTTATTAAAACAATAAAAAGCTTATATTTGGAGCTTGAATGCCTACGTTATTAAAATAACACACGTTCCATACACATTGTGAATAAGGAAATAGTTCAATTCCCCACAGAATAAGAAGCAGAGATCGCGAATCACAACGTACAGTGAGAGTGTACACACATTCACGTGAAGGGGCAGGGAGCGAAAAAAGTTGGCCAGCTTCGATGTGTAGTTTTCACTCTGCTTCACCTGACGTCTCTCTCGAGCAGTGCGTTAGTGCAGTGTTCAAAGGTGATTACAGCATGGGAAAGGAGTGTCCTGTAGTCAGTGCGATTATGCAAGTTATTTATGCCAGTATGTCGCCGCACAGAAGTAACAGGAATTTGCCTATTTTAAATTGTAGTTTAATTTTCAACTTGTGGCGGCCATTTTTATACTGTGGCGATCTGCCACAAAAAAAGCCTACTGGTGGGACACCCTGTGGTAATTAATGATATTCAGCAGTGAGCCCCTCTAGGGGAGAAAATTGGTACCATCAGTGTAAACGGTGGACAAGAGGGAAGCTACACCGGTATAAAAATGGTACCACTGTGACAAGCCTAGTCTCAACCAGGCAGCATTGTTGAGATGTGTAGGACTGCAAATATGCGTGACATGAAGTTGAAATTTTGGGGGTGTGTGCACCAGCTGCTCTGCGAGCCTCTGAGAATTACAGTTACACACAGACCCCTTCTCTGTCTTCCTACGCAGAGGCGTCTATGTGTACCGTCGCAGAAGTCTGTTTTGGCCTTCAGTCAGCACAACACAGGTAACACAAAGCAACTGAGGGCAATTCCACATTTTTCCACACTACGATAAGTAAAAATGAAACAAAAATACAGAACACATCCTAAAAGCAATATGATATATATAATACCTAGTGTTTAATCAAAACATGTACCCTAGCTGGCTGACAGAGTGCATTTGTTTGGCTTTATAACAGTAAAGCACACAGTGGTGTTTGCTTATCAGTGATGGACTTGACACTTGATGTAGCTGCAGTAAGCAGGCTGCCCTGGGCACAAGCTGACCTCTGTACCCTGATGTCACCACCTGGCAGCAGTCCAAAGGTGTCTGGGCTATGGGACGCTGAGTGCCTCTATCCAGCAAATGTATCTGTAACGGTCCAGGGGCAGAGCAGTAGAATGACAGAACAAAGTAATGCACTAAAATAAAGCTAATGTAGTAAAAAAAATGGCTTCTACTTAAATTGCTTGTTTAGAGTATCCATAAAAAGTGTCTAATGTCTAATGAAATGCTTGATTTTTCCTTCTGTGTTGTTGGCAGCTGTCATTTTTGTATGTATTAACTAATGCATTAGACACCCCCCTCAGTAAATCTCATTTGTGGCTTCAGCAGTGTGCACAATGTTTGTATAATCATGGTAATTGGCTTAACAGAAAATGTGGTTGCGCCTTGATGCAAAGCGGACAGGGCTGCAGCCTTGCTGCATCCATAAATCTACCCATTGATGGTTAATAAGGGTGTGTGTCTTCATGCCATTGATTCTCTCATCATTGTGTACCAGCAGCAATTGTAAAATACAGGGCCCATTCTAGAAAAGGCACAGACTGTTTTGAGTGTTGTCATGGACATTCCCAAAGACTGCTACCAGTGTCATTAGTGCCATTTTCACTGAAAAACATATCCTTCTTGTTTTTTTACACTATGTGATAGTTTAACAATCAAACAGCAGAGGGCCATGTCAGAAATACTAATGACATTAGCCAAGAGAGGTTGTGTGTATGCATGTGTTTGTACTTGTATTCTGTTTTTATCCAGTCAAGCACATCCCAGGAGGAGGAGCAGACCTAAATATTTCAAATATGGATCAACTCCCACAATCAGGATTTAGGTCAAAACACTTGACTGAAACCATATAACTAAAACAGGTAAACCATGTTTGAAAACAGCTGGTGAATGTCAAGTATCAGCAGATGTTTCACAACAGCTGCTTCATGTAAAGCCTATTGCTACTATTGAGATGAACTCTCAAAGATTCATAGTACATGTTACATCTCAGCTTATCATTTCATGAGATCCAAAGTAGCCTGCACTGAATAAGCGTGTAATGAAATTGTAGGATATCAACAAATGCTGCATAGCATTCTAAAGTTGAGTGGCTCAACAGACAACTGTGACTGATGGGACTGCTATAGAACATCATTTGATAAATAACGCAACCGTCATGTCTTCCAAAACCAGGAATAAAGGAATTGCAAAGCTCTCCTGTATACTGCCATGCAAGACGAACACAACAACAATAACAGACTACAGTTAAGATAGTTTGTTTGCTAGTGTGCTGCGTGTCTAGGAACAAACTGCTGAACATGAAGCATACTATCACAGCAATATGACACTTTCACAATTTGACGTTATCACAGCTCAGGGTGACTCCCAATCATGGCAGTTTGGAGTTTGCTGCTGACTACATAATGTCATCGCCCGCACTCGTAGCAATTCAAGCCATCTGGAATATAGAGTGCTTTTTTTGCCGTTGACTTCACCTCCAATCGCCTGACTCCAGGAAAATTAGATTAATAATCCCTGACTGGTTTCAACAGACAACATGAAACGCCACACCGACAAGCACAACAACCATATAGAGTACCCATAAAAATGCAAAATGACAGGGAAATAAAAGCCCATTGTGATTTCATATACATATGCCTCAAATCGATGACTTCTATACTAATTTCAGGATACTGGGGTTAGAAAGCCTAGAGTCACTGTGTGGTCACATGAAAGTGCTCTCTCCAAGCTGAACAAGTGAGACTCCAGCTCAGTACAATGACTACACAACAGTCTACTGTTCAAACAGTGACTGCAATGCCATTTCAAACCAGGGCTTGGTAAATGACAATTCTAGTGCAGTATCTAGGTCTTTGGTTTGTTCCCTTGTTTGCAACAGGACCCTAGTTCAGAAAGTGTGAGCCTACACACCAAGCACATGCAAATTGCTGACTCTAGCAAGACTGTCTTAAGACAATGCTACATGTAACATAGAAATTACATTTCTCTTAAGCTCTACAGAAGTAGTTTCCCCCAAGGATTGAATCACCTGGCTGTTAACTCCGTTAATCATCTTGAACCTTTGCACATGGTCCTTCTAGGAAGGGCAGATATCATTTGAAGAGCTTTATCACTAAGTGAAGTATGAACTTGTCTTGAACATCTGACTTGGCCTTCAATTTACAGTCATTAAGCCCTGCAAAATGTCTTTGTCAAGTTCTCCATTTTAACAATGAGCTACATTAACTAGCAATCTACACACCCTCCTTTTTTGGCATGGGCTTCTCTACAGAGACCAACGACAAGAGCATCTAGTAGCATAGGCCAACACAGCAGCATGCATACTTAATAGATGTAAGGCTTCCATCTTGTAGCCAGTGCTCAAAGTTTGATCAGTCTTGGCTGTTGGCCCATACACATTCAAGCAGCATAGTTGACAGATGGCAAAAAAGACCCATATCTCCCTCATTGGTAAGTGTAAATGGCCAATTAAAGTGCAGGGCCACCATCTTCACTATCAAGAGTCCCCTGGTGGAAGAGCCTGATTAGCAGATCAGAGCTCACATCCAACCAGGGAGTGCTCAGCAGCACGGAGAGGAAGTAAAGAGTCAAAAGAGTGTGGATCCTCAAGGGAATAACATATCAATGACGTGCCCGTACCAATCTGCAGATGAAGTCAACGACTAATCCACCTTCATTTATCCACGTATTAAATTAACCACAGAAGCAAAATTCAAGGCTGGAGGTCCTGAAGGTCAGCCTCTGTTCTTCTGTCAACTTAGGGAAGGAAGACTAAGGCTACGTTCACACGTAGCATTTTTTCCCAAACTGGCACCGCCTTTTTTATAATAAAACCAATGGGAAGTGGCTGCTTATAAAAAGCACTGCACAGTGCTTCTTTTTTGACAGAGCGGAGCGCTTTCAAAAGTTGAAAATGACTGAACTTTTTCAGAAAAGCTCAAACGACGTGAACCACTTTTTTTAATCAGCTGACCAATCACGATGAAAAAGATGAGCTGAACTGAACTGAGTGGTTCCTTGTTATGGTAAAAAAAATTTGCATTGCACGATTCGCTCTTTTTTCATTTCAGCACAAAAAACGCTCTAGGCCACGCTTTTTCTACATAGAAAATGCTACGTGTGAATGCAGCTTAATATAGGCAACTCTCTTTGCCTGTCTCACTAATAATAAGACTAATTCTCTATTGTTTTCTCAAAAAAAAAAATAAAAAAAAATCACACTCAGCAGAGACCAAATAAGAGGCCCCTCTCTTTAAGGCAACAGTTCTTAGATGCTGCCAGTCATGATCACAGACAGTTTAAGCAAAATTAAGATTAATATGTCCAAAGCCAAAAATGTTTACATGTTAACAAAAGGAAAAACTTTTAAAGCAGAATTCATACCCTTGCTTGAATGGTGCTGTTGCTCAAACAGTCCAAGAAGATCTACCCCTTAGTTAGGATTATTGTCAGTGTCAGCCATGTTTCAGAATACAGAGCTTAATTTAAAGCAGTGGTTATTAAACAATCTTAAGATTGCATTTCCTATTGAAGAAAGATTGAGGAAAAGGACATGTTATTGGCTGATGGGTTTTTAAATGGACATGTGAGTGCCTATTAAATGGGCCACATTTTTCTTCACTGCAATTATAAAGTCAGAAAGTTCTTAACATTGTTAACACAGCATTGTTATTCTGTGAAACCTGCATTGTGCAGATGCTGAGCATGATAAAACATACACAGTGTTACCCCAAATATGTTGCAATTGCTGTTAGTTTATTAAAGGGAATATGAGTAATGCATATTTTGAGTTTGTTGGGCTTTTCATACCCCTGTAATAAGGTAAAACCAACTCTAGAACATGAAAGTGATGTGAGCAAAGCAAACCCCTCAATGCTTCTCCTAAAATAGCCACCCCGTTTACAGACAACTATAGGAACTGTGTTTATAATTAGTACTTTAGTGTGGTTTAAGTACCCAAGTATGAACATTGCTTTTACTGAAAACAACACCAGAACTGAAAACAACAAAGGGGGTCAAATTATTTTACCCCCAAGACATTAAAGAGAGAACACCGCATGCTCTGTATCTGTCAGTTTGTCATTATAGCGCCTTGTTATTTAATTGTTCTTATACGTAACAAGTGCAAATTAGCAGAGCAACACTAGCAGTGGCCAAAGCATTCTATAGCAGTGAGGTGATCCACCAATCTGGGCTGGTGTTGTCACCATTGCTGAAAAGAGGGACTGGGCTGCAGGAATCTACCTTGTCAAAGTAACCAACAGCCTTTACAACATGCATTCATTATATAACAGTCATATATCATGTAAAAGCTTTACAAAAAAAAAGCTTTAAAAAAAGAAAAAAGAAAAGAAGCTTTTACACAGAAATGCAAACAACTTCCCAATAAACAATATGGAAATAATTAATTTAAAAAAATCCAAAGCTATCAATGAATATTATTCTGTCTGTTAGACTTGCTTTAATGATTAATAGCATGTGGGAGAATGGATTACCCCAAATTAACATAATGAACCTGTGACAAAAAATTACATAACTTGATAAACAAAGAGACATACCAATGATAAGTTATATTCCTTTTTTAACTGCTTACATTTTAGACAGCCACCACACAGCCCATCTTACCTGGGAGAATAATGTGCAGGAGTACGTCTTTTAATGCGGATTCACTATTTAAAAAAATAATAATACACACAAAATTAACATCTCATAACTCGAGCTGCTTCGGCTGATGCGCAATCCAATACAGGCGTTGTCGGCAATTCGTCTGCCCAATGTAAAATAGTACATTAGGCATAAACCAGAGCCAAGGAGCCTGGCTTTAAGTAATATCCAAAATAGCTTGCTACTGTTTTCAAGGATGAGGACAATAGTTAGTCTCAAAGATCCGTTTTCCAAGGTGGACGGTACAGAAAATCTTAACGCATCTTATCTTAAACGCTCCGTAGAAAACGTCTGGGCCCACGAGTCATTCAATCCACCGACCAGTAAGCGGACAGGAGTAACTTGACGAATATAATTCATAACTCATCGCCTCCGACGTGCTCCACCCTGATTTTCTAATGCCGTACCAACAACCCGCATGAACAACACCAAGTTGCAGTCATGATGAAAACGCTTCACTTGAACATGACAGTAATGCCAGCCGACCGACACCGAGCACCACGGCACAGAGATAATCCACAGCAGCGGAAAGATGGCTCCAAGTATGTCAGGTCATAAAATCGCAACATAAATCTTCGAAATCCGATTCCATGTATATTTGCATAGCAGTTGCCCCACTACTGAAATACAGACCACAGTAACTAACGTACATCACGCAAATAAGATAACGTCAATATTAGCTTACGTTTACGCCCTTTTCAAGAAATTCCAACAGAGGATGCAAAACTAAGGTTGTACCGATTTACAAAAAAAGTGTAATAGTGGTTAAATGTTTGAATAAGACAATAGCACTATGAAAATGTAATTATTGTTAGAAGTGGGACGTGACCTACATTTTGTTAAGGTTGACAAGCAGCAAACCGGGTATGCTAACGATACTTCAGACAATGAACTAACTACCAGCGTGGGGGAACAATTGTAAAATGTACATATATACATGTATATTATATTCTGTGGTTTGACACACTTAACATTGCTAGCTGACAAGACGACGTAACGCTAGCAGTCGTAAGCAGCTAACGTTGGCTAGCTCTGTCCAGCTACTCGTAGCTAGCTAAAGTTAACGTCAGCCAACGTAACTCGCCCGTTACTAGCTAGCGGCAGAGCTCCGGTGTTGTGGCGAAAATTCTCTCCCTGACAGATTTCCACCCCCCTTCGCGTGAACGAGTGGAAATCTGGCAGGGGTGAAATTTCGGCACAACACCAGAACGAGCCAACGCGAAGGGGAGTGAAAATATGGCAAGGGGTAACATTTCGGCATAACACCGGCAATGCATTCAGAAAGTTGGTACGATGCTATTCAGCTTAGTCACAATTCAGAGACAATACATGCAACAAAATGTAGCTCTAGCGACTTTCAACAATTATATTGACGAACCTATATAACGCTACCCACCCGGGGTTGTTCATTTACAACGCAAACTCCACTGACAATCTACCTGCTGCTCCAAGCGGCCTATCCGCCATTTTGAGACATAAAAAGGAGGTGCAAAAATTACAGCCACATCGTCATTTTCCCCACCTAGATTTCTTCCGATATCGGTCAGCTTCTTGATTGAAAACTACTTAAACTCACCTTATTGTTTTCCGTCAATATCCTCAGCTGTCGTGAACAGTAACACGACCCGACAGGGCGTGGATTTTTCGCCCTAAACTATGATCTTGTGATGTGTAGGTAAGGTGCGCCGTCTTGTCTCTAGCAATCCTTGCTTGTTTTTTCGTACCGCATTCGCCTTCTGTCGGGCACGCGCACGAGCTCGCGTCCACGATTAACGGGGGCGCGCACGCCCTTGATAGGAACTAGTTTGATGAGCAAAAAGTTGACATATTAATGAGAACGTGTTCATTATATTAATGGTTATATTTGGTAGTCACCTATTATTGTTAATGAATACTGAGATCGCCCTCCATTGTGAATAAATAATGCCTTTAAAATCCTGGAGAAAAGCCATATTTGATAGAATTCCACTCAAAGCACCGAAAATATTTATAAAAATTGAACAAAACATACAAAAGGCAGGCTACAGCAGGAATCAGTTATCAAAAACCCAAACCAAAATGTTATGTACTAGTTTTCGTTTATTCATTTTAATACAAAAAGCATACTCAGACGAAAAAAATAATTAGATTGTTATTTCGTAATGAGCGACAGACAAGTACCACACAGCAGGGGAAGCAGACTAACACTAGGGCCTATGTGCAGAAGAAATCTCGTCAGTGAAGACAACCCGCAGACAGTCGTCGTTTTGAGTGCCAGACAGAAAAACAATAAAGGAACCAGTGGGGAGTGGAACAGTGTCAGTGTAACGTTGGTGATGGTGCATATTAGATGTTTTTTTCCCAATAAAATACAAAACATCTTTCAAAAAGGATAGACAACCTTTCTCTGTTTCTTTTACGATATCCTAAGATATTTTAAGATAGCCTGCTTTGCTTAAAGGTGTATCGGGGAGGAAAACAGTCACCGTTGACAAGCTTTGTAATATGAAACCAAATTCAGATCTGAAAATTGTAATCTTTATAATGTTATAATCCATATTCAGTAAACATTTCAGTCAACATTACTTGCTTTGTAATTTGAGACATTCAACGGGTTTTTTCAAAACAAAGAGCAAATGACAATGATATACTTGCAAATGAACTGTTAACAATAATCTTATTCTGTATATTTTGCTGGATTCTTTCACTTCCGAAACCGAACCAGTAATAAACATCTACTAATATTAAAACACTTTCTCATGCATTTAAAGCTATTAGGAGGTATATTGCTAAACAATTCAAAACAGAAATATGATATACAGCTGAAAACTAGATAAGTAAGCGCCTCGGTAACAGAAGCACCACGATGCTGTTATCCATGAAGAAAGCAACATATATTTCGGCAGACAAATACTTTGATCACTCTCAATGAGTTTATTCTATACCACAAACTGCCGAAGTCCCAAAACAATAGACTGATTTTTGTTGGGATTTCGACAAGTTCAACAAGACATGTTCAACAAGTAGCAGTTGGAAGTTGGGACTAAAACATCAGTTTTATGGAAAAAAAGCCCCCTCCCCCTAATTTTTATTCCTCAGTCAATTGAAACATTATGCATTATTTTGTACACCAGCACAGCATTTCCTCGAAAACAAGGAGACAATTTCTAGTGCGCCACCCCATGGTCATTGTTTATATAACAGTTGTGCAAGACTTAATTGATACTCAAGGAAAAGCCAGTCAAATATTTCGGAAACAGGGATAAACAAACTGTACCGCAAAAGATAGTCGTTAAAGAGACTTAATGAAAAAAGTAATCACAATATGAAACCAGAAAGCCAAAATGGAGAGGCTTTTTACATCTTTAAAATGGCAATGGTTTCACCAGTTACCAACCTTTTTCCATTTTGAAGCATAAATAGGCACAAATTACACACCACGCTGTTATTGATGCACAAATTATGATTCAGGAGCATAATCATCAAGAACATCACTGTAGTAACTTCATTCACCAGTCTTGGAAGCTCAGCTTTTAATTTTCATAGGGATTGTGTCTTAGAAGGAAATGCAACCAGTACAGCAGTCCATCTTACACAAAGTGCTGAGTTAAAAGCTGTGCTTCTAAAAACAATCAGTTCCAGCACCATCTCTATTGCTTTAATCACATATATTTAGACACAGCAACAGTTTAGAAAGGAAATACTAGGGGAGGGACACAAGTATACAAGTGCACACAAACCTATCACTCTTTTTTGGTTCATTACATTGAAGCAGCCCTTCTTTACCCACTTTTGGCGGTGCTGTGTTTTTAATTCACATCCAGAACGGCACTTGAAAGTGCACCAAATACTGCTTAAGAAAAAGATTCTTAGCTGGTTTTAAACCTTTGTGGATGACGTGACCAAACAATAGAAACGAATTCCCCCAAACAATAACAAATCAGTCAACAATAATGGCCAAGGTCTAGCATCCTATCCAATGGTGAGAAGTGGTTCAGTTCATAGCCAATTGATGCATAAGCAGAGTTGTAACATTGCTGACCATTCATGTTATAAGGAAAAACAACATCAGCCGTCTGATGTTGTAGGTTTATAATGTGTAGAAAAATAAAACATTTGGAAAGTCATGGCTCGCCTAACCTACATTTAAACTACGCAGCAGCAGTGGCATCCCAAACTCCTGGCCAATAGATTTTCTGTTGGACTACATTAAGATACACACACAGTCACACATACAAACACACATGCACATATTTTCAAAGTGGAAAAATAGAAGATTGAACACAGCTAGTACATAGATAAATCTACTGCTCAAGCCTAAGCTGGACGTTTTCAAATCTGCGTTTCCATTAACATTGATCCAAGTACCTGTCTGAATCCAATAAATTTATACATCGTTTCCACTTTTATATATATTTTCTATAAAACAGACATGGCTTAAATTAACCAATAATTGACAGACCTAAAATGGCTTCTTCTTCCCCCTCGTGTACAAAAAGATAATCCATTTTATTTACTGAAAAAATGTAACAAATCAAATCAGTTTAAACGATTGGTTGAAATCTCACAAATATGTCACTGTGTATCTGTTTGCAGACAAAGGGACCTTGGAACATAGCAGCCACCCATCTAGGATAAAATTATGAAAGGCAAAGATTTAATTATTCATTGGGGACACTCAAGAATGATGGGCGTTTGCTGGAGAGAGGCTTGACGAAACCGGTTAGAGGGAATTTACATTCTGAAGCCCCAGAAGAGAAATGTCAAATTAAGTGACTGTTTTCTTGTCTTAGTGGACAGTAGAAATTACCCCTGAGTTCTAGGACAGGGTGTAAGTGCGTTATAATTTGAAGCACCGTTGGGGGGTGGCCACAGTGAAAGACTATACCCTGGTGTTTGGGAGGCTCTTTAGGGCGCGGAGGGGCAAAACTTGGTCTTGGGCTCAGAGTGTTGTGGGTAGTGAGGGCTGGGCAGAAGGAATTTTGGGGATTATGGTACAGTGGATAAGGCTCTGGTATACAATGTCATGGTCATCCTTGGTCTCCCTCCCCGGCCACATTCACCTTTTAACACACAAGCATATGGTAAGCAGAAGATTTCGGAGTGAC
>OMKK01029420.1:0-37537 GCA_900302305.1 Polymixia japonica
GGAAAGCTATAGAGTACTTAAGTACTGAATCTGATGGAAATGCAAACTATGGAATAGGATGGAATTATTATTGTCATGTAAATAGATTGTTGTTAACAATACCTTCTGAAATGAAATGAACCAGCGAATGAGTTACTTCATTGACTTAGCTTCAGTTGAGCAGTAGGATTAGTTTTAAGCCTTCCACCCATGCTGTATTAGAATCCTCAGCGTAACAGCATGGACACCTCAAGCATTAAATCTATCCATTTATGATGTACACATTATGTAGGCTATTGGTTTTACACAGTTAATTAGATGCTAATATTGACAATGACTCTGCATTTAATTGTGGACGGTATTCATGTCAGTTGAACAATAATAGTTGAATAGCTTTTAAAAAATAGCTTTTAATGATATGTGGTGTTCAGTATTCAGCTCAGGCTTACGACCAAATCACAGCCATGTTGCACTTTCATCTTCTGCTGCTGGAGCAAGCTTGATTTCACGCGATTCGTACACGTCTCAACTCATCGCAAATAACCCGCTATGTCATTTCAACCACACAGTACTTTGTTGGTAGCGCTGGTAGTTACACTAATTGGTTACGATAACATTTTTTGTCTTTCCTTTTCCTCACAGACAAGACAGACAGACACGTTTTTAATCCTTAGTTGCTACCCTGATAATCAAGCACCTGACACATTATGCTATTACCATTTTGTTGTGAAATGAGCAATTTTCAAAATGTCACCCGTAATTGTCAGTGCTGTTTTCTTGCTCCTAAAAGGCACAGTGGTGATTCAATGAATGTGGTGAAATAATCAACCCATACATAGGACACCAACACAGTATCTGTCGGCCAGCAGCAGACCAGGAGAGATGTATTGTGTAACAGAGGCAGCTTGTCACACGTTCCCAGGAGCTTTTGTCACGGCCATCACCATCCTCAGCCCTGATATCCTCCGCTCGGTGTGTGTGTGTGTGTCTGCATTTCTTCCTCTGTCTCTTGTGTAAGTGTATGTGTGTGTGAACAGAGGTCACTACCCCCTATATGTCTGTTGCTCGGGGCTGTAGGAGAGACTGCTGTCACTTCACTGTCAAAGGACATTAGTCCTGAAAGGCATATACAATATCACGGCTGAGATGAAAAGCGTTTGTCTCTAATCTTTCCACGGGACCTATTATCTATTTTGAGTTGCTGTTATCTTGGGTTAACATATACTGTGAAAAGGGGGAAGCAATATTATCAGTCCGTTTCATATCGGTTTGATCTATGTCATGCCATGTCGCTCATCGCGCATCACATCTGTGGTGTAAAAATAACCAAACATGGCATGGCGCCACACGGAGTGAGCTATTTTTAGAGAAAAAACCTTTGGAAACCAATTTGCCTCTCCAATAATCTTTCAAATGCCCAGACAACATAATGCTCATGTCTGAAATGTGACGGAGAGATCGTCCCTCAGAGGCTGCCTGTTTCGGGACGCTGAGATGTGCGTTGTGGCGTTCCGTGACAAAAGTGGGGAGCGGCGGACCGCTTCTCTCTCTATTTTCCCCAGGGGTCCCCCAACAGCGACCTGCTCAGCTGCTCATTGGCTGCGAGCCGACAGAGTTTGTGCTGAATTGGCCTAACAACAAGCGCTGTCTGGTGGCTCAAACTCCGCTTTGAAGAAAATCCCAGAGATTCAGTTTTTACACGCAAAACTCTCCTCCAGTGTCCGCCATGTGATTGCGCAGCTCCTCTTGTATGGGAAGTGCGGCGTGCTGCAAAAGTCAACATGCTTGGGTGATAACTGATCAGTTTGTAACCTAAGTTGATGGCTAGCGTGTCAGTTGGACAAAACACGTGACAGGCTGCGGAAGCTGTTCGCGGCAGTGGAAAATGGCATGGATTCATACACATCGATTTTAATTCTACCTCATCTCTGAAATGAAAACCACTGGGATGAATGTGAAGGACAGATATTGGCAGCAAGAGCCACCAGGCTCTGTGTTTGGCAGTGCGTGAATTTCAGTTTGAGTCCAGTGACCAGTTATTACCCCCCAGCATTGATTAGGGTTCTAAGCTGTCTCTGATTTGACGCTGGGTGGTTTCAGGAAGACAAGTGTTCAGGCTTGACTTTGGAGGCAACTTTTAGAAAAATAGTTATTACAGCATACAAGCTTACCATATCTAGCAAAGTGTGATTCCAACTGCCAGAAAGTGTTAGGTGATGATGGTAGTGGTCTGCAGAACAGGTCCTTACGGTTATTGATTAATTAACAACAGTTTTTGTGAAATTGAAATATTCCTCATGATGCTCTCACTTAGATTATAAGACCACACTGGCCCTGACCTTTTAACAGATTTGAAAAGGACACAGACAGGACAGATGCTCAGTGTCACGAACCGACACAAGTCCCATTGACAGGCAAATGTGTGCTGAGAGGTGTAGTGAGAGGTGCCATCGGTCATGTGTAGCCCCGAGGCGTTGTCGAGGGACGGGATCGGTTTTGCAAGCGGCGGAGTGGAGGAGGTCAGCGGCGAGGTCGGGGAGACTGACGAAAATGGCGCTCGCCAGCTGCAGACGAGACGGGCCCGCGACTGCGGGGCTAAGATTAATGACGGTCGCGCGGTACCGTCGCACCCTCGTCACAGCGGCGGCAGCCTGCCGGGCCGGCTGTCAGCACTCTGAACACCTCTCTAACTGCCCTGTCACAACCGCAGCCCCCCCCCGTCTGCCACGAAGCCGCCTCGCCACGTCCGCCCACACAACTCCAGGAGTCTGATTGGATACAAAGACGCCTCTCTTCCTCTTTCCCCCCTTTTTAATCACTGATCAATTCCCTCTATGGCTCTTTGAAAAAAACAAAAAACAGGGAGCTGTATAATGGTTACAAAGAGCGAAAACAAGCAGAGAAAAAGATCAAAGCGTCTCTAACAGCCAGGTGCAAAGCTCTGTGATCAGACCTTTTATCTCATTGCTCAAACAGCTGTGCACATAATTCATAATATTACAGCAGCATTGTTTTTAAAATGGGTGATTCTCTAGGTATATCCTAACAAAATTAAGGAATGGAGACAAGTATTGTAAATGCGAATTGGCTAATCGTGTTTCAAACGCTTGACACCTGGTGACACTTTTCACAGCTTATGGTTCATAGCTCTTTCATAGTACCTGAATAAGAGTTAAATAACAGCTAAATCGCACCTTATATATGAATACTTCAACAATTCTTGTGAGTTTCCATTAAGTGTTCATGTAATGCTTTAGTTATTTGTGACATAGCAACGGAAGGGCGTGTTCATTTAGTAAGAACAATTGCACTGATAATCACCCCTTTTTAACTGAATATTACGACCTGAACAATCCACCACATTTTTTTTGTCATCATTATGCTGTTTTAAAACCCGAGCCAATGTAAAGTATTACTTTTTTTTTTTTTACGAGGCTGGCTGGAGTCACGCAGTCAGAACAGCGGGGGTTTAGTGGTCATGTGACGCAGCTGACCTTTCATTTGTAAGAATAAGCGCCGAAGACAACAGAGCAGCAGAGCTCTTTTAGACAGAGACTCCCGGAGTGTGGCGGGCTGGACGCTGATCCTTTGTGACAGTTGTTGCACGCGTAAGGTGTGGCTCTGCTGAGCTGTGTTGTCGTTTCACGCACACCGCAGCAACAGTCCCTGGACGCAGCTGCACTGCTAATGCTGTCCGTTATACTGTGCAGGAACAGAGAAGAGAGAGGCGTCACACATCACAAAACAGATTATTTTAACAAAAGAGGGAGACCTGCTAAAATTGAACTGCAGCTCAAACTAAACAAAAGAATCATGAAAGATAGATCTGGTTAGGGCAGTTGCAATGGTTTGTACCTACTATTGATTTACTGTATTTTTAATAATGCATGTGAAGAACAATACCACAATTCCATTTTCAGAAATGATAATAGAAATGGAATCTGAATGAATCCTCTTTTCTCTCTTATTTGCAGTTAAAAGCTGTTATCATGAAAATAACCTCAAAGGGTACCTATATAGATTGCCGGGAGCATCTGGTTAACAGCTTGCAAATGAGAGTGGATTGGCTTCAGGCATATATAAGCTTCTTCTCCTTTCCTCCCCTAAGAGCAATATTCAGACACAGAAAAGATGGGAGCAAGTCCTGGGTGTCTCACTCACAACACTTGAGTGCCACAGAATTTGGAGGAACTCGGTATCGCTGTCCAAATGTGTAAGATTTAAGGGTAATACAATTGAAAATACCGCGCAGAGCATACATCACCCCCTCTAGACTTCAAAAGATGGATCAAACCCTCTCAGGCTTATGCTGGCGTTGCCGTGATGAGGTGGGCGCCCTTGTGCACTCTCTGCGGTTCTGTCCAGCTGTCGAGGCCCTCTGGGATGTGACTAGAGACACACTTTCAAAGATCTTGAACATGGATGCTGCTACATGCTTGCTGGGCGTCCGGCCCAGTGGCGTTCATTGTACATCTGCACAAAACACTGTAGCATTAGCATGACTTGCAACAAAACGCACAATTCTTATGAACTGGAAAGTTCGAAAAGCCGATTGTTTTAACTTAAATAAATGGTTGGAGGACTTTATAAACCTTATAAGCATGGAAGAAGCTGCATCATCTCTGTTATATATCTAGTATTGTTGTTTGTTTAAAAATAAATAAATAAAAGTATATTGATGTGTTGGAGTGAAGCATGTGTTGATGTAAGATCATGTGCATGCATGTGTTGCTATGGACACACTATGTGTTAAATAGAAACACATAAAATAATTGAACACTGTAACCTTCCACTGGTTTGTCTTATCTGTGTAATAGCCATGTCCCTACTGTCATACTGTCTGTCTTGTGTGTTTGTCTGTCATGGAAAATATATAATAAAATCTAAAAAAACATAAATAAATAAAAATTAGACTTTGTCTGGGACCAAGAGTGTTTTGTCAGTGACATTTGAGAATGTCATATATCATGTTAAATGACTGTAAGCTCACGTAAACAGCTTGTGAAGTGGCTGGATTTGCCACTGAGTGATTGAAACTGCCTTTGTGTGTTTTTATGTCTTCAGATAATATCATTTGCAAGAGTAACAATTTATTAGTCATGTCTTTTTCTGTTTTGCGCAGTTGCTTTTCATTTCAAATTTATTATCTCTCTCCTACTGTCTGTCTGTCTTTGTCTCTCTCTCTCTCTCGCTCTCTCTCTCTCTCTCTGACATCTGTTTTATGATAGATCTGTTCTGTCATTGTAACTGCTTATCTTTTCCCACACAGTCTGCCCATGAAGGATCCTGCATGGAAGTAAGTCAAAGACAAAAGTATGTCTTTTTAAGTACGTAATATATTTCTTTATTATACGTCTATATGTACATTTGGAAGAAAAATGTTGGCACACAAATCTTATTCAAATTTGGAGATCGAAGTCCCACTATTTCCATGTGGAATCCAAATCCATCATACTTTTCTGCCACCAATGGATGTTATTAAACTGAGATTTTTATTTGGTTTGATATTTTGACCATATTCTCCAAAAAAAACAAAACCCTCAATCCTCCTATCAATATCCTGTCCGTCATACATCTGCTGGTTTGTCGATGTGGGGGAGACAGCATGCATTGTGGTTGTTTCCTTTGGAGCTAAAATGCAGCTTGGTTTAAATGGAAGACAGACAGGGATGTGAGGCCAAACCACCTGCAGACATACCCAGGCAATAATGGAGCCAGGCCTGAGAGGGGAGCAGCTTCCGGCACCGTGAGAAGCAATTTGAAGAAGCTCAATAAGTCATGACCCTGTAGAGGTTTTATCATACAGCACTCAGACTAACTTTCATGTGCTGTGACAGAACCAGGCAGCGCACCATTAGGCATGAATTCCCAAGGTAGGGCCATAGCTTTAAAACACAGGACACTTTGCTCAGCTGGCAAATCAGATTAGAAGTGCCATGCCTAGCTTCTGTATGCGGACACTGGGGGTCCTTATTGCGAATGTACCACTCCTCTCTTGAAGGTTCCCAACGAGCATCTCGTGACTTCTCCTGATTTTCCCCTCAGAAAACAACACAGTGATTTTCAGCGCGTCAGCAGCAAAAATATGTATTCTTTTGGGCCCAATTCATCTCGTATAAATATTACAACTTAATCTACAAACAAATGGTAAATCCTGTGGCTTTGGTTGTAAAAAGTATGGAAATTGTGTTGCTGTCAGGATGGGTAGATCAGAGAAGGGCATTAGTAATGGTAAAGGCTGGTTTAGCCAAAGGTTCTTCATTACTGGTACAGTGACTGAGTGCAGCTGACAGCTGGGGCTCTGGAGTGCACTGTGGAGGCAGCCAGGACGCTGCTAGTTGGCAGGCAGGTCCGAACTGTCACCAATGATTTCACCGGCCAGGTCTGAAGAAAACACTTTTCATCAGCGTCTCTTTGCTCAGCCGAGAGTTCGTCGTCTTTTGTGCAAATGTTGGGAAGGATCATTTGTGCATCTGAGGAAAAAAAAGAATCGCGCATTAATGTTGTCAGGCTTTACGGCGACTTGTGTTACGTAAACAACCCGTGCACTATGTTTTGCGTTGTATATTTTTACATAACGATCAAATATTTCTGTTCGCCAAGGCATTTTTGAATGTCGCCTTCAGCGGTTGCAGTCGCGTCTTTCGTCTCTCCGGTGATCGAACAACCTTTTGATAGAAGAATGACGTCTTTACGTCACTCAGGTCTGCCGGTGCCGACGATGGCGTCGAGCTTGAGGAGGCCGCGGTGAACCTGTCATGGAGCTCAGCTGCTCTGCTGACCCAAGAGGGCGGGTTTGTAGCCACACAGACAGCCTGTCAAGAGTTCAACACAAAAGAGCTGCGGGCACAGACCATCTCTAAGGAAGACCTTTTCAACACTTTGATGAAAAATACATGTTCCGATACACTTGAGGCACGGTGACAGGTCAGGAGACAATGTTGCAGCAAACTATAAAAGGAAGGCGAGCGCCGGTGGGTGCTTGGGTCTCTCTGTTGAAATCAGAGTCATCTTGAATAATATAGAAAATATGCTGGAGTGAAATGTTCAAAAGTTGCGCTGAGGCGCTTTATGAATGATTTGACGTTAGGGTCTATCTTTTTGTTCAACCTCCACAACACGCTTACATTTAGATGAGCTAGACTTTGCCGTACAGGTGCTTTAAAAGTACAACACCGCTGATAAAACATGCATGAACCAGAACCAGGGCAGAATGGCACGGGTCATGTGCAATAAGACAAGTAGTTAGCTAAATAATGCATATTTCTATTAAACACCTTGCTGTTCGATTAGGGAGCCCAACCCTGCAGCCCCACTATCCATTACCGATGCCTGTCCCCGAGATAAAGAAGAAGAAAGCGATTTCTTTGCGTTCTGGAGAGTACAGGTTGATTCAGAAGATGCCAGCTAATGGTATCTTTCCTCGGGTTCAGGGGAATTAGGCTGTAGAGGGGGGGGGGCTTGGAGAATATATTGTATGTAGGTCAACCTAAGCTTGGTAAGCTCTTTAAAACATGGAAAAGAACTAGATAAGGAAAAAGATTTTTGAATGTAAAATGATTTAATTAAAAAAAAATCCCTGTATTATCTCATGACATGTGGGCAATAATCTCTTCAAGTAATATTTATAACATCATACTTTTACTTTTTACATTTCTGATGTGATTAGATGACGTCCAACAATGGCAAATCCACTTTGAAGTGGCACTGTGTTGCATACTCTACAAAAAGATTAATTTATTGTCTTATTGAAAGCTTATTGTTGCATAAAGTTATGATAGCATGCGCATAAACACACACACACACACACACACACGCACACACACACAGAGACACACACAGACAATGGATTACCGAGGAGTTTACAAGTGGGGGCTGGATTGTTCCGATGTTAAATCCCTGTGATATTTCAGTGTGAAACAATCAACTGCAAGAGTGCCATGACTCATCCCAGGGTCAGGGCCCAGCTGAGACGTCAAGTAATGGAATTATTCTCCAAAACCAGTCTGCAGGGATTTACCTCAGCTTGAATCCCATGATTACTGATGTTGTCGTAGAAAGATGTTAGCCACCGTTTATTTTAGACTGACTACCCTCGTATCCTTGATGGAAATGTTTGTTATTTCACAGGCTAGCACAGCCTGTGTTCGCTTTTTAAAAATCTATTGAGCCTCCCCCCAAATGTGCAGTGCCCATCGGGGTCAAACACCCATTTCAAGCAAGGCCTGGCGTTGGAAAGCGAGCACAGTGCAAAAAATCAATAGGACGTGCATCAAATATATTTTCACGCATAGAAATACTGTAGAGAAAACCCAGACCATCTAACAATCATTGCTACATAAGATTGTATTCCCTAACTGTTACATTGTTCCTACTGTCACATGGCAGAACAAAGGTAAGAAGGAAGGAGGAGGAATGGGGCTAGATGAGGAGCAGAGGGAGCAGGAGCGAACAGGGGATTGTTGCTGCCATGCTGCGATTTGTAGCTTTCAGCCGCTATCCAGTTCATCGACTAGGCCCTCTACCAACCAGCCAATCATAGGAGGGCAAGCTAGGACCTGGGGTCACTTTTGGTCTATAATCAACACCCTGCAGATGATGTTTCTGTGCAACAGAGCTCACATACGGTAGATATGGACAAGGCAAAATGTAGTGTGATGATTTTGACCTGTATTAAACTGCTGCTTCTACTTTTTGGTATAAATGTGTTTCTTTACCCAGACGGCAGGATTCTTTATTAGGTTTTTTTGGTTTTTTTTTTTAACACCTTGTACCTTTAGAAACAAACCTGTCACCTGGCGAGAGGTTGTGCTGACAGGTTTTTAAATAAAGCAGCGAAAGCCATGCCACTGTAAATGTTGAATTCCACTCTGTTGAATTTCCTGGCTTGGTTCTTTTGGATTGAGCAGAGAAAAGAAAAAACCCCCGTCATTAAATCCGCAGCACAGACCCGAGATCCAGGGAGGAGTTACTTATAAGCCCGGCGGAGAGCTATCAGTTTGTTGATAGTAGGAATGCCAGGGGTATAGATGACTGTTTGGTGTCGTTATCCTCTAAATCTCTCTGAGCATCAGGGTGTGACGAGTGCGTGAGAAGTTTTAGTTGGCAGTGCCAGCTGTCTATCAACAAACTCTCTAAAGGGTAGTTCGCACAAAAAATCCTACCAATATGTTTCTCCAACACAGGGCTCATTTTCAACCCTTAATTTCCAGTGTTACGGATACCTTTAAAAGGGCTTTAAAACATTGCATTTTCCAGTCAGAATAAATGTGTATCAGACACAATGGGACACAGCGGCAATAGTTCTGCTGCAGACAGAAAATGGTTCTCTGCTGGATATTAAACTGCCACAATACTTCCCTGGAAGCTATTCCCGGGACTCGTTAATGAAACAATCACACAGAGTGCAGGAAAACACTCTGTATCACATTCTGGAAATAATTCAGCCTGCTGTTTTGACCTAAAATTGTTAATTTTGCTATACCCACTGCACCATAACACATTTCATCATGTGGAATGAAATGTTGGGAGCACGTATTTATTTTCTATTAAGAAATGCCAAGCGGGAATGTGTCCTATATATTAGGGTTGGATTCAATCAAGCTTGGGTTCCAGCATCCACACTCCCACAGCAATTAGTTGCAAAACATTTAAGATGTGCTTTTGAGTCTTTCTAAGACTATATGGACTCACTTCTGATGTGTGTGACAATGTGTCAAATACACTGTGAAGCGATTGTTAGAGAAATCTGTTCAACTGTACATTCATTGTAACTTGTGTTTTACATCTATAGTGCACATTTGGGACCAAACGGGAACTTTCAGTGTGATATTGATACTTGGAATGCATCTGTCGAACATGTGCTTCGTTTCGTCCCGAGGCAGCTGAGCCAATACATTTTCAATGTAGATAATACAGATCACTGGGATATGTGTTGTGAACCACCTTATTTCAGGGATGTATATCATCTCAGTAATTCATCAGTCATAAATGCAAGACACAAAATGGTTGAATTGAGTTTTAGGAAAGTACATATCATTGTCATAACTAAACAAACTCGAGGTACATACATTGGAAATACTTCAATTGAGCTTAGTTTTTGTCAACATCATGTAAACAATTCAGCACTCTTGCACAATTCATGGAGGACTGACAGCAAAACACAAATGGGGAGCGGCTTGTTTACTCAGGTGTTCTATTCATCCCCTCTTGGTCAAATTAATTGTCATTTACCCACGAAATACAATACTCTAATATTTCTGTTTGGCACTTGCAAATAGAGACTTGTTCAAATTTCTTCTGCCTTGGTTGTTACCTGCTCACACGTGTTAAGTACTCAAGAGCACGTAACAAGCAATACTTTATTTGTTGCAACAATTGTGTCTCTCTTCAATTCAAGTGTAATTAATGAAGGACACTAGACTAGGCTGAGACAGCGGTCTGTGACGCAGCCTCCACATGCTATAGCCATCAATCACAACACATCATAATAGGCCTCGTCAAATAGCACTAAGCTGATGGGTCATCAGATCGATCTGCCAACTATATGCAACAAGGAAGAGAGAATAGCGGAACAGAAGGAAGACATAATTGAGATTGGGGTGCTTAGGGTTTGGGGTACGGTTATTTTAGAGGTTGATTCAAACGATTTCACTCTGTACGTAGAGCACAGGTGGGCAATCAGGCAGCAACATATTGCACAGTGGCTTCTTCCTCTCCGGGTTGACAAGACAAGTCATTTCTGAAGCTGTTAGTTTCACCCTAGGGAGTTGGCATCCAGGTGAGCCAGGAGCAGAACATGACAGATGCTTTGACGGCGAGAAAAGATGTAAAACGCACCATAGATCAAAAAACCTTCTCCCCAAAAAGACAGGAAACATCACATCTAAAGCAACTGTGTTACTCATCAATAGCAAACTGCATTTATGAATCATAAGAAATACGTTAGGCGATCAAGAAATGTTTGAAGCCCTCTCAAATTGAATGTAGTTAAAGGTTAGCCTTGCCAAAAATAAATAAAGAAATTATTTCACTGGAGCAAATTGAATGAGCATTTAAGTTATGACTTGCAAAAGATCATGAGATCTGTTTGAGTGAAGCCACGTTTTTGTGGATTCATGACTATTATTGTTCTAGAAGTTAATTATACATTGACCTAGCAATGGTTTAAATCAGTGGATACTTTTCAGGCTATCTATCTAGTTAACAAATAGGGACAAATATATAGGCTGATCTCCTAGAGTCAGTGCAGTATACTTAATTGAGAAAAATGCAATTCTCTGGTGTAATATTGGACTGCTTAAAAGCAAGTAATTAATTTTGAAAAAGAAACACTATTTGGGGAGTGAACTTTCTGAATTTCAATTATAGAACCTAGAAAAACAGATCTACTTAATTAAAACGAAAACGTTAATTACAGAATTAATTTATTCCAATTAACAAGATACACCACTGTTAGGCCTTCTTCGCCGCCTACGCAGTCAATTTACAATTTTCATCAGGAAATGAGGATAAATACATTAAATACGTTAAAACTGTGCATATTGTATGCAAAAACACATACAGCGTACATGTTAAACATTCACTTCTCCATTGCTCACGCAATATGAGCCAGTATTTTCAGCATCATGACAAAAAGACGCTGCTTGACAATAACGGTGCTCAAACTACTCAAATGACAACAGTGCGTGTTTGGATACTTTATAAACAAAGAGCAAGGGCCTAAAACACACTACCTCTCGGAGATGTGTGAGTCTTTGTTGGCATAACAACTTAGCCACAGAAAAGCAGGATAGAGGAGTACCTGTACCTCAGTCACCCAGCGGGATTCAAATACCACTTATATAATAACTGTTTTCCCAAAGTTATTCTTAGTACCCAATAAGACAACAGGGGTTCGTTTGGGTAGTCGACCTCTGCCTTTTCTCTCATCTGGCGTCTGCAGAGATGAACTGTTCGGCGCAGTTTGGACAACTTTAACGGAGTAGTCCTCATCAGTAGGCTCCAACAATAACTGCTTCCACTTCTTTTGATGGCCTTCTGTCCGTTACCAAAAAGTTTATCATCCCCTCTGACTTTATAAGGAGGTTGCAACCCAGGAAAAATATGCCAAACACTACCGTGAGGGACAGTACGCACATGACGGCTATTTGAACAACCCTCATAATAAAGAGGCTTCTCTCATCCGGAGCCGCGGCCACGAAGCCATTATCAGTCACCACGGATGAAAAGTTGCAGCAAAAAAAATCCTCTGTTTTGTTGAACAGTCCACTGTCCGTTTGGTTGAACCCGGTGGAATTCATCGCCACTTTTGAACTTTCAGATATCACCAATGTGAGGGATTGAAAGCCAGTGAAAAAACAAAAACACCTGAATCACAATTCCAGACAAATTGGCATCAAGTGAAACTAAAGATGGGCGTGGAGTTGGAGGAGGTTTGAAATGTTACCCTCACATCAAGGTGAAGCTCTTGTGAAGTTGATGAATCTACTTTGGCATCGCATTACTGGATATTTCATGCGTCCCGTACCCAGTTTCAGTGCAGAATGAATCCAGCAACCCGTGGTTATTATAGCCTGTACCTGCTTGGGTGAAACCATTCCAGGGCGGGCAGAGCTGAACAGAGCACAACAACAGCGCCGCCATGAGACTAACCTGAGATTTGATTGGAGAGAACCGAGACAACTTCACCAAACAAAGAAGCCGACGAAATGGCCATCCGAGTCTTTAGTAGTGAATTGTAGAATTGTAGTGAATCGTGCGCTGTCAGTTGTCTCCTTGGGAATCTAGTAGTGTGTGTGTGTGTGTGGGGGGCGATTATAGACTAATCAAAGCGTTTTATCGGTGTCACTAATAATAACTAAAGCAGATGTCATTAAATGCTGCTTTCTCTGACGTTTGACAATTATTGGCAATCAGTGTTTGTCTAAATGATGTTTACGGTTCGGTAAAAACATAATTTTACCCCTCAGAATTCCGACGAACTAATTTTGTTTTAATTTCTCAATGTTAGGCGCACAATGCGATTACATATAATGCGGGCGTAGACACTGACATCTAGCGGATCTTTTGCACACAAGTGGTGTTGATCCAAATGTTCGTAGAATTAATTTTGATTCATCTGAAGTAATAGACTTGACTATTTTTTGTCAGCCGTCGCAATAGTCTTTGCTGCACAATATTAGATGAGGTCAACATATTGATATAAATCAGACAGAAGAAAGTCTCTAATTTACTACATAATGTAGGCGAATCACTTCATCAGAATAGAGCGTTAGATTGAGAGTTATCAAAAATTATGCTGATAAAAGTGTTTTGGGGTATAATAGCTCTTCTAAGTTTCACATTTGCCTGTACAGCACTATACAATACCACAGCCTCTCATCAGTGCCACCAGGGGGCAGTATTGTCTAGTATGATATCAATATAGCCCCAACGTAAAATCACATTAATTATACTTCAAAAGAAAATGTGCAAATCTAAAATAATAAGAGGGCTCTGCAGAAACACACGTACGAGCACATGCACACGTATAAACTGACACACGTGCACGCCATCTCTCTCTCTCTCTCTCTCTCTCTCTCACACACACACACACACACACAACCTGTTCAAAAAGGAACAGAATTACTGAAATGGAGCTATACAATATAGACTATAAAGTCGCACGCAGTCGCACACACATACACATACATACACACGCACAGTCACACGTAAACATGGGCCAGCAATCATCTCATAATGAACTTGAACTTGAAAGCAGGGTAATACATAACGTAAGCTTTATGATCCAAATTCGAAGAAGTTTACATTTTAATAGGTACATGTGTCAGATTAACATTTAAAATAACGATTCGCTTTAATTTCAATTGAAAATGTTCTACTCTATTTTGCAGTCATGATCTGATTCTATTTAACGATTGCACAAGGGAAATTTAAACATGCAAAGTGAAATCCATTTTACCTCATCTTACAGTAAATTAAACCGCACCGACTGTATGCTACCACAGCCATATTGATGTAAGGATAGTTGTACTAAAACGTAGTTTTTCTTTGGTTGCTAGATGCAAAATATGGGGACAAATAGTCTACGAACAATCTGAAGGTTCTGCAGGGAAGTTTAATGAGCAGCTATTTATATTGCACCATTCCTTGTAATGACTGCAACTATTAAATGATGTAGCCTAACGCATTGTAAGAGTTAATATTTCAATAAATGTATAGGTCCCCATTCCATAATGTAAAAATACAAATAAAGTAAAATGGCTCTCTTTAAAGTCTTTAGAAATGTGGTTGCGTTAGAATTATAGATAGGTCATTGCAGTTATAGCTGGATAAGTGCCTGATATGGGTTAGCGCTTGGAGGTGCAAAAAAAAAAAAAAGCCTACATTTACCAGATACCAGTGACGCTCCACTTCTAGAGGCTTTCGTGATCGACGCAGTCTTCAGCCAATCACAGATGAGAAAATTGACATTTTTTTCATGTAGGCTCTGTGCTGAGGTTAGATTGCGCTGGAAGAATATCTCGCCTGTCTGTTACCGTTATATATATAACATTGTATCGGAGAACAGGTGCATACCTAGACATATCTTTTTTTTTTGCACTGCACATCAACGGGACCGAATTAGAAATGAAGCTTCGTGCGCAACACATTGAGAATGTATCGTTGTACGTGACGGGGCGACTGCAAAACAACTAGGGACAAATTATATGAAGGAGTCTGAAATACGTTAGGTATCATGCAAGCTATTACGGAACTGGCAGTATCTCGCTGATTGGAGTACTCTGTATTGAGATGCACCGTGGGTCTCCTTCAGACAAGCTGTGTTTTTGCAGGACTATTCATTCAGTTTCATCTAGCCGTATATTTTATATTTGGTTATGTCTGTTATCTCTATTCAACACGTTGGTGGAGAGCACGACTGGAATGGGTCATTGCTTGTACTGCACGTATAACTGATGTAAGTAAAGAATATTCAAATTTTCTCATCTTTTATACACATTCCATTAGCAAAATAATGTCACGGTCTTAATGCTTTAAGTTGATTAAAATTACAAATGGGCCATTTCATAAATGATAATGATGATCATCATCGTGATGATCATGATGATTATACGATAGTTATAGTTACAGTTATGATCTCAAATCTTTTTATCTAGTGTATCTAATGTACACCAGGTAAGTAGTAATTGACTGTAGACTAGTGTTTTACAATGTTTCCCATCTCCTATCCCATCCCAAAACTGATAGACCAGTTATCTACAAAGTGAATCTACACGAAGCAATAGCAGATGATTGTATTTCTGATTAAAAAAAAAAAACATGTTGTTGAGTTTGTTATCTGACACGTCAGACCCGTAGAATGACGCCACAGCGAGAATGGTACGTTGCCAATTAGTAATCTCTCAATACTATAGTGGAAAACTGTGACAGACGACCGCAGCCTAACTGGTTCCGGTCGTATCCTCACACGAGCACACCTCTCCTCTGCCATTAATGTTGTTGTGGTGATCAGAGCAGTTAGATTGCAGCGATGGGCTTAAGAGGATCAGCCCTCTGGTGCATCCTAATAATCACCTCCTGTTCCTGGTGGAAGCAGCAGCCTAAAGGTTAGAGAAGTAGGCGTGGGACCAGAACACTGGCGGCTTGAATCCCCAGACAAACTGGCTTAACTCCTCATAGAATCACAAACTCCCTCACGTGACGGCTACCTACTGTGTTGCCCTTGAGCAAGGCGATGAACTCCCACTCACTACAGTGCTGGAGCTGCTCACTGTCCGACACTAAAGGCTGTGGTTGCACTTGGGCCACTGCCCCGGCTAACACGTGTAACTGTGTGAATGTGTAGAAGGCCTTGCTGAAAAGGGGCACGCATGCTCAGCAAACTGTCCATGGATAAATAAAGTCTTAAAGAAGGCCCAGCTCCCACTTTCCTGTTCTGTCCAAACGTTCACTGCTTTCAAGTATTAGTCTTAGGAGCGTTCAGTCACCGAACCTAGTATAGATTACTGAGGACAGCACTTAACACAGTCTGGTAATTGTTTTGATGTACTCACGGCAGATAAATGATAAATTATTAATAACCCAACTGATAGCAGAGCACCAACTATCTTACAGCAGAGTGTCAAGGAGAGTGAACAACACAATCCTCTGGCACCTTGGGAAAGCAGTCGATAATGTTAGGTTGTTAAGGTGTGTGTTGATTCAGTTGGATATGTGGTTTGTAATGAGTGGAGGGACCTCATTTTAGCACACTGCCCAGCAGACAGGAAATATTCATCTATGCAGATGGTTGGACTAATGACCCAGGCTACATCAGAGGAGACCGAGAGCACTACGCAGCAAGCTGCCTGTAGCATGTTTGGTGGCACCAAACCCAAACACGACTCTGACACTGATACGACAAGCAGATGGTCAGAGACTCAAACAGACCTGGTCAGATCTGCCTCGCTTGAATTACCATGGAAGTCAATATGATGTAAAAGTAGGCAAGATTTCAGGTCACCTTTCCTCAGCCGGTTCCCCTTTTCAGTTCTCTGTTTCACCTCATTTACATAACGCGTGAACCAATGTGTTTCGATGATTAGCTTTCATACGTCTGCGTGGGTCTATAGGGGCTAAACTCGCCGAGAGCATTTCGCTGGATTTTCGAGGTTGATCCTTTGACGAGGTGCGGGGTTCGAGCCGAGCCCATCAAAGCGTCCATCTCCCCGGTCAGAAGGTTGTGAATGGTGTGTGGAATCTGGCTAGTGACTTGTCTGTCTGTGATCATCCACCGTACTGTGAGCTGAGGCATTTGATATGGCTGGACACAGACAGCCTTGTTTTTGTATGAGATAACAGTTAGCCCAGGGCAGCGGTGTCAGCTCCTGTGATGGACATTTAGACAGGGAGCAGAGAGGGTGGTGTGTGTGCGTTGAGTGCAAAGCCGGGCACTATGCTGCGGGAGAAAGATAAGAAAATGAGATTGTCAAATTTCCCGCAGGAGATGCTGACGGCGATGTCCACAGGTACTAACAGTTGAAAAAAAAAAGATACGTTAAGCTGTTGCGAACACGTACACTCGCAAACGAACGCGTCCGCAAACATGTCCCTGGGTGTGTGCACCCACCCACACACACACCCACACACACAAATTCATACCACACTACTAGGTGTCCTGCTTATGTTCATCAATAGACTACAATCCCTTGATGTATGTGCTTCAGACATCACAAGGTTCAAAAGTTTCTGCATGTAGCCAATTAGTCTGACGTGAATCAGAAAATTGACTTTCGGTATATCTTCAATGCACTATGCCATGCACCATGTACTGCATGTAAGCCTGTATGTTGATCTGATATTCGTTTTCCAACATTCCACTGGCTAGATTCGTGCGCCACATATTTCATCCCGTTTCATTCTCGTCAGATGACAGCTGCGTTTTCTGCCATTTCTAGTCTAATTTTACGTGCGTGCACACCAGCTGACTACAGTAGGTTTGCCTTCATTTCATGCCACTGAGATTTCTGCTCCCCAAATATATTTTCTGTGGTATGAAAGCTGTCTCTTTTGTCTCAGCAACATATCTGATAAAGCGGGAGAACTCTCCAAAAAGGGGAATTAGCCTTCATGGAAAAATGCTTAGAATTGTAATGCTAAGTGAGTGTTCTATCGCCATGAAAACAGTCTGCTGAACAGATGTTGATCTCTACTCTATGTGTAGTTCCTCGCAGACTTTGTTGATATTTTTTCCTCCTATACGTTCATGGTGTTAGATATTAATGGCTAACTCGACTTTTTGTTTTGATTCGGAAGACTGACATAATTCTGAGGATAGCTGAAGGAGTTTGATTCCCCTCGGTCAAGGGGACGTCATTAGGCTTGGAGTTACGTTTCTTATTTTGCTTCTTGTTTTCTCTCTACAGTGGGATGAGGCCTCTTTGTCGAATATCTTCAGTCTTCCCCGTGATTCCTCGCCCTGTCTCCAGAGGTTATACGACTCGTCAGCAGACAGTGCGTTCCTGAGCGCTCACTGTCTACCTTTCCGTCCGTCCGTCTGTCCGTCTGTCCGTCCGCCTCGCTGGCTGACATCCCAGGGCGGTGATGCGGCGGTTTGTCTACTGCAAGGTGGTTTTGACCACCTCGTTAGTGTGGGTGCTGGTGGATGTGTTCTTGCTGCTCTACTTCAGCGAGTGTAACAAATGCGATGATAGGAAGGACCGCTCGCTCCTTCCCGCCCTAAGAGGTGAGTCTTCACCAGCCGTTAAACCTTTTACTCTTATCGCAGAGCCTTAGTGGGGGGCCTTCGGTAGTCAGGGGTGCATCAAGTACTCAAACCTGAACTGCTTCGCTTTCAACTGAAACTCCAAGCTTTGATATTACGAGTTTTCACGAACACGAATGCAGATAAATATGAAAACGCATCTTTTTTTTCTCCGCTTCGGTCTTCCTTCCGCACTAAGACGGCCTTTTTTGTCCACCGAAAACTTAGCATTCAGCCCTGCCCGGATATCTGGAACAACTGGTAACTCAACGTAAACCACAGCGCTGCCCTGTCCTTTTTTAGCCATCCATTTCCTTACATGTTCTTAAGTAAGCAGGTTTCCAAGGGGCTTGCTAAGCTGCTTTCAAGGTTAGAACGAAGCGAAAACATCCCAGAGAGACCTAATGCTACCCAGCTGCTGAATTTGAGACTGAGAAGCACTACAAACGTCTCATGTTACATGGGAGTTGCATTATGTTTTTAAATTAGTTTAAATGTGCTGATTAGTTGAATACTGAACTGTCTGTCGAGGTCATTTTGAGACAATAGTTATGCCGCTGTATTTGTGAGTGTTTTGAGGCGAAATTAATTGCCAAATGAGACTCACATCTTCATTCTGCCCAGAAAAGAAAGGCTCAGGCTGTCACTGATTCAATCACTCACTTTTGAGTGGAATCGATTAACCTCCACTTAATTATATATGGAATGAAGACTGCAGTAATAGTTGTTATCCTAATCCAGTAAATCAGACTACTGTATGATATAGTTAAAGGTACATTATATTATAGTGTTGAATTCTATTTTTACTTTAAAAACATTTAAGTTCTCTTTAGAACACTTCTGGGCCTGTTTTCTCACCTACCTGGAGTTTAGTATGAACCTCAGACAATTCTTAAGTCAGTTGCTGATTATCAGATATCTAAATATTGAAGCAATCAACATAAAAGCTCTCTGAGGTACATACAAAAGCCCAGGTAGGTGGGGAAATGAGTCCAGACATGAACACAACATGTTATAAAGTGAACTTCCCCTTTAAGTCTTGTAGTGTCAAATATCAAAATGTGTAGGAAACCTCATTAAAACTAAAATTAAAATCACCATGCTATTAATATGAACTGCATTAACATACCCTACAGTATGATCTCCTGCCTTATGAATAATTTCTACTACGTTGTAATGGAGTAGAAATTAACTGAACCCTTGTCCAATTTGGACAATGGTGATCCCAGGTTATTCATAAGTCAACATTGGACTTTTGAAAAATGATTGGAACAGATACGTCTCAGTTCGTCAGCATGTCAGTTTGGTCAGCATAAACTTCATGGTATTCACTCCATACGTTCATTTAACTGTTACAAACCACCCAAATGAAAATGTTTCCCTGATACTCTAAGGTAAATTTGTGTTGGGCTGGATTTTAACATGTAGAAGGTAGGAACACAGAAGTTTACATAATCTCTCTCATGGTCTAGACAAATAATTGATTTGATGCATCAATTATGCATAGACCGTTGTAACCACAGGATCTAGACTACAGCATAAATATTATGTCCATTAGTCAACATATGCAGACATATAAAACTAATACAAGCTACAGAGGCCCATGCTGTTGGATACATTCATTGAGAAAAACAAATTACTTTTAATACAATTAAGGACTCATATTTTGTACACACGTTCAGGTTTCAAAGGGTTTCATTTTGGAAACAATTTAGTTTAGTGGTTTGCAGAACTAACCAGTACCTGTATTTAACGCAGTTTCACAGAGAACTTCATATAAATGTGCTCCTCTGGTAGTAATAATAATAACAAACGTACTAATGACACTGTATTGATACCTGTAGTGGATTTCTCCTTCCTCTCCACAGGGAGGTCAGAGGTCAGGGTCAGGGTCAGCTACAGATGACACCCATAGAGCTGGGGATTCAGTGTCTTGCTCAAGAACACTTCGGCAGGGTAGAGACTTGAACTTGTGTCCTCTGGTTGAGTGACTCACCTCAACATAAATCTATAGTCCTTGTTAACATTACAGTAATGACACATGCAACATTAACATGGCGTGAAAATGCTCTACCCAACAATTGCTGGTGATTATGAATCTTCTGTAACGGCTTACTGAGTTGACGACTTCACACACGCTTCCTAAAACGTAATGGCAGATTTTTTTAGTGCCTATAGCTAAAGATTGATTTACGCTCAAAGAGCAATGTTCATTGTGTGCATCGGTTGACATGAAGTAACAGGGTGGATCATGTTTTGACACCTATTTCCTTCTCACTGCTAAATCTTGCAGTGTTTTTTGATCTGTTTCCAAAACCGGGTGCAAGGTGGTTGGAAGCAATATGTTGTTACAGCTCTGGAGGTGCGGTTTTGACAGTTTTATGGAGCTGAGGTCATTTTCAAAACACTACAAAGCGCTAGTTCATTCGAGGTGTTAGCAATACAGACACATTTTTCCTTTCAGATATCGCCTTTAGCTTTTACCTCTCACGTGATGATGGATTATATACATTAACTCAAACAATTAAAAGAAATAGATATCCTCATTTGCCGGGTACATCACTTGAATTTCAAAAGAATTTCACTTGGTATTGCTTGGTATTACTTCTGCTTAACTTCCTGAATTGTGTTTTTTTTTGCTGGTTTGTGTCCCTCGGTGTGTAACAGTTGGTTATTGATTTAAATGTGATACCACACAGCTACGTCACTGTTGAGACGGCAAAAGGACGTGAGGTTAGGAGATCACAGTCACAACACTACTCTTGGGAATTCAATATCCGGGGTGTCAGAAACCAATCCATACTTTTTGCTTTTCAGAATATAAAAAAAAAAAAAACGCCTATCTTCGAGTATGAATTATTTAGACTCAGTACAGAGATGAGAATATTCGCTCCCCTCACAGAGGAAGCTTGCCATTTTGTGGACACTCCTACCTCTGTTCTGCTTACATGAAATACATCTAATCTTGATCGCTGCACATTTCCCCTGTCTTGTGTAAACACTGCTTGGTGCTAATACAGAAACATAGCATGTTGCAATTAGGACCAAAGCAAAGTGTGGTGCAACATAGCACACTTCTGCAGGGTGTTTGTGGCTGGCCTCCTCTGGTGCTGCGCCCAGCAGGAACTTCTTCGATATATATCATGCCAGCTGGGTTAGACTGGCGGGCACAAAACAAAATGGAGTGGGAGAGGAAATGAAGGAAAGAAAGCGGATCCAGCCGATGGAGCGAGCCTAAAAACTCTGAACCGCTGCACAGACTTTCCTCTGTAAAGTAGATTTAGCATGAAAATAGCTGGGGGTTGTTGGAAGCCATGGGATGAAGTGGGAATTGCATGCAGATCAGTGGGAAGTAATTTCCACCTGGAGTGAGCATTTGGTTCCTCTTACAACCGGAAATTTCCAGATTTCCAAGGAGGGACCGGTTGAAGCCGGTCCAGTTGAGGCCAGGAAATCACATTTCAAACTCTTAATATTTGAATAATACATTTATTATACAATAGGCCCAGTATGTTATTAACCACCAAATGCTGTGTAGAAAATCTTTGTTTGTACCTTGTTGTAACTGAAACAAGTACAGACTCTGGACGGCATATTCATACCCAATTATTAGCAGTTTATTTGAATGTGATCTGAACTTCTGGCTCCCTAGTTGATTGGCTCCTTAGCCTTAATCTATTTTTATGGAGAATACAGTAATGCGAATTCAGCAACTGATCTTAGAACAGTTTACATACGTATGTAAAATAAATGCCTATACAACATTGGGCTTGATTATAAAATGACGTTGTATGTCATTGTACCTCAATGAACACTGTATTGCTAATTAAATTGAATAGTCAGTAGCCTCGTACACTTCTGTCTGTCAGATAGAGGCAGTAAACATGATAGAGCTCTCTATTTTTGTTCAACACAGAGCGTGGAAGTGATCATATCTCAGAAGACTCATTACCTGCGAGTGTGAGGGGAACCCTTTTCACCGTAACGGCTTGGGATCAGGCGGCAGACAGGGCCGTTGAATTAGATTGGTAGCCCTTAGGACAGAGCCACTGTTTTCTTCCCAGATGATTGTGGTCATCATTTATAATGAATGCTCTTCGTCATGAGGTCAATAACAGTGTATTGCGCTGGGAACACAATAGAAATGTGTTTTCCATGGCTAGACTTATCTTTGTTGCTGACGGAATTAAGTCTTATTTTTGACCTTGACCCCTTTATGTAAATGAAAATATGAGCAGTTTGCATTGCATGTGAAATACGATTACGCTGAAGGATGTGATCTGATGCTCACATGTTGCAACTCACACATGATGTAATAGGCTGTAATAAAAAACAAAAGTAGCTATCTAATGTAGGGAAAATATTCATTAAAGTGGTACCAGTCACGGGGAAGCAGGTTTTCCTCATTTATTATTGAATTGCACTTCCAAAAAAAAATCTGACTTCTCAAGGGTCCAAAACACCCAGATTTAAGACTATGAAACCCAGAAATACCATATAGTTAAAGGCAGAATGAGTAGGATTTGTCAGTTGCGGTTTGTAAACACAACATTCAAAGTTGGCCCCTCCTCCCCGGCTCAACAACACCGGAACCGTGAGCTAACCAAAGGTTGACGCCCAGAAACGTCCCTAACACAACAAAATAATAAAATACAGGCAGAGTGCGGTGTCTCTGCAGATACAGACACCGCTACACACACTGGGTCATAAGTGATGATCATTGTGAGTCTATACATTTTTTTTTTTAAGGAAAATCCTACTCATTCTGCCTTTAAGAATAAGCAACAATGGAGAAGGTAAAGGAGAGGAAGTCCATTCCAAGAGCTCTGTTGGTCTCTTTGTTCTTTTGACAGAGATGTAATTTAGCACAAATGAAAGAGTACAAGCTGAAATTCAGTTACACTGGTTTGGGTGCTGGTACATCACATACAGGAAACTCAGGTGAGGAATGTTATTTCTCAGCTATTTTTGCCTTGGCATCAGTGTAAAGAGAAGACTCTTCTGCAGCAAACTGGGAGTGACGGCTCCCACTTCCTTGTCATTTCAAGGCCCGAGGCCTTGCATTTCACTGCGGCTATGATGCTTCTTTTCAAAGATAAACACAAAGTAAATGTCTGGCTGCAGTAATTCTCATCTATATTGTCCTGTGTGTTATTTCTATAGTAGTCCATTGCCAGCTGGTAAAATGATTGACTCCATTATTTATGTGAAGATGTATCTAATAAATATAGTAAGGACTATACAAGTTAACAATGATAAACAGTATAGAACTCAATCTGGTGGCAGTGGTTTGCTGGATTTTTTGTTTACGTTTTAACTGCTTTTGCCTATCAGAGAACCCTCTACAGGAAACTGCATGTACAGTAATGTAGGAACACGCATGGTCTGTGATGATCCGTACCTATAGATTGATGGATTGGAGAGGCTGGTGAGAGCATGTGTTTGATTGACAGTTTGTTAAATAATCCCGCTCAGCTCGGTAGCCAAGGCCATCGGGTTTAAGCCAATGTCCTAATGGAGAGTGTCCGTAGAGAAAAGAGCCGGATCAGTCGAGGCTAACAAACCAACAGACACCAGCCTGTCTCTACAAGGGGTCGCAGGGAATCCTCTTAACCTGGGACCATGTAGCTAATGTGAATTGCGTGGACCCCTTTCATGGAAATCACCGACTCTGCTCTAAGAGATTATTGGAGAGAGAGAGGGAGAGAGCACACAGTCGTAAATCCAAGGGAGGTTATTTACCTTTGATGATAGGAGCTGTGCGGCAGCAGTAGCGGTAGTGCTGATGTTTTCTAGTCGTTGTGCTGACTGAGTGTGCCACTATCTATAAGAGTAGACGGCAGAAATTAAGTAAACGTGAGCTGTAGAAGCTATGCCGCTTAAATATTCTTTTATCGGGCTTAAGTGTGTTTACCTAAATCCCCTGATTCAGATCTTTATAGCGTATTAAGTTGAAATTTTGCACAGAAGGTTACAATGCACAAAGCCAGCTTACTACACACAGACGTTAATAAGGAAACGTTTCGGTGTTATGTGGTGCTTGCGATGAGGTAGCGTTCTGTTTTCTTGAGCGCCTGGACGGTTCGTGGTACAGTGACTCCAGCGCGCTTCGTCGCGCCGTGTGATTGTCAGCCGCGTTCGCGCTCCCTGCGGCCCGAAGGGACGGTTAATGACCCCCGTCCCCGAAATGTCCGGTGCTTGATGATGTGTGGATGTTAACATCTCACGATGGCCCGGTGCCATCCGCTCTTCTCGGCGCTAGGCTCGCTATACGACAAGCGTCGCTTTCTTAGAGTTCGTTTTCCCCTTTTCCCGAAGCCTATCAAACCAAAGATTATTAAACCCGCGCTTCTTTCCCAGGGCAGCGGCTGACCTCGACGTCTCGCCTTTGGTTGCAAGTAAAGTTTTTCCTCTTGTTACATTGCAGCGGTGATATCGCGGAGCCACGAGGGTCCAGGGGAGATGGGCAAGGCGGTGAACATCCCCAAGGATGACCAGGAGAAAATGAAGGAGCTCTTTAAGATTAATCAGTTCAACTTGATGGCCAGTGACATGATTGCACTCAACAGGAGTCTGCCAGACGTGAGGCTGGATGGGTGAGTAATCTTGGCCTTTTCCTAGACACAAGCTCACACAATCTCCTCCTCCGCATCCTATAAGCTGTGATACATTACTATCGCGAATCAATAGGTGCACACACGGACCATTTATGAAAAAGCTGACATTTCGCCCGGATGCTTTCTGACTTCATAGTTCCTGTATTTCTAGACTTTGGGTGCATTAGTCCAGACACTGGGTTTTTGTGGGTTCTCTTGAAACCATTCCAGGATTCTAACAAGCTTGTTTGACGGCTCAGCGTGGCGGCCAGGGATTCCTCTCTCCTCAGAAGAGTCCTAGCAGGGATGCAGACAGTGATAAAAGGCACCGTTACTACAAATGTACTGTTCTGAAGTTTCGAAATGATGTAAACCTAATGATTAAAGAAAACTATTTGTAAAACTCTTTTCCAGTTTTAGGGTCTTCACAAAATCCTCTATCCATTTGAAACAACCAAATTCCATTAGATGTTATCTGTAGTAATAATTATATCTGATGTCAAAAAAAACGTAATTGCGGACACTGTCAGTGCTGAATCCATCAGATCTCTCTGGTGTATACATTATGCCTGAGTTTGGCTTTGTTTACAAATGTCTAAGATCCACTTGAGCTGGATAATGAAAACCCAAAGAGCAATTTGTGTGAAACATGAGCGCATTCATCTCTGCCTGCTGATATGCACAGGAATTCTCCTCTCCTGCAGACATCAGCCTAGTGATTCATGTTTATGTATTACAATCGAACATGAGTCCTCAACAGCTCTTTCAGTAAGTCTCCAAGGTCTCTGCCAGTAACTACAAAAATACAAAATACTTTATTTCACAGACACACTGTCATTTTTCTACACAGTTCTTGCCTGTACCAGGATGATGTTACTTAAATATGTTTTTTGCTATACAGGGAATACTTAAGTTAATATAAGCGTTAAAATAAGGTCATTTTGTACCTAGTTTTGTACCCAATTATTGGATGCGGAATTGCTGTCCAGTATGGTACCTACCTTTTTATTCACTGACTCCATATAAATATTCCAGCGGCAATAACACAGACCACAGCTTGCCTTTGCAAAATGTCAGCTGCTGTACGGAGAAAACTGTTCAGTGCTGTCCCGAGTAGCCCGCCTCTGGAGGGGAATAAGATGTCTTAATAGCCACCATTCTGGCCTAGTTGTGTCAGTCTATGCTGTCACCTTGAATAGAGGGGAATGAGCTAGCTCTGCTGTCCGCTCCACTGGTTTCTGTCACCCTCTGTCACCTTCCACTCCCACCACCACTTCTACTGCCACGCTGGCTGTCCTGGCCTTCCAACTCCCCTACTCCAAAGCAGACTTATTCTTTATTTAACATCATCCACTACAGCGCCGCCCCAGACACCTAAGTCCTCGCTCCTCTGCTATGACGGACACCCCCGTCGAGCCGAGGGCAGGCCGACACGGCTGTCGAAACGCGTTACGTTTTTGGGGGGGCGATACACTGACGGCGGATCTAGAGTGACAATGTTTTTCGCGCGCGGGGCCGCGATTACTTAACAACGGGATACACTTAGTTCTGTTCCCCCCGCGCTGCTACGTGCCCGAACTCTGACTTCGCTGTGCCTAACTGACCTCTACCCTTTTATTTTTCTTCGTTTCCCAACCGTCCAGCTGCAAGACCAAGGTGTACTTGGACGACCTCCCGAACACCAGCATTGTCATCGTGTTCCACAACGAGGCGTGGAGCACCCTGCTGCGAACCGTGCACAGCGTCATCAGCCGCTCTCCGAGACACTTGCTGGTGGAGATCCTGCTAGTGGACGACGCCAGCGAGAGAGGTTGGTTGTTGTTGTTGTTGGAGTCAGATAAACGTCAGTGTGACACAAACCGTCCCCAAGCACAGTGGGTGGGCAACCCCGTAGTTATCAGTGTTCGTAGTTACAGTGTTCGTAGTTACAGTGTTCGTAGTTACAGTGTTCGTAGTTATAGTGTTCGTAGTTACGTCACTTGTTAGTGGTTCAATCTCAAGTCCTGATTTGTAAATCAATGTATTAATATCAAGAGCAAATTACACAATGGAGGTTTTTATTTTCCTAAACGGGTTTCACGCAAGGGTAACATTTACTCCTCGTAGCTAGCGACGGCGAAAAGCACGCGATGAATTCACAAAGCACAATGAAAGCGTCTTACGTTCCGAGATGACCGTAGTGTCCGACACGTGCGGTTTCCTCGCAGACTTCCTAAAGAAGAAGCTAGAGAACTACGTGCGGACGCTGGAGGTACCGGTGAGAGTCCTGAGGATGGAACAGCGCTCGGGCCTGATCCGGGCCAGGTTGAGGGGGGCCGCAGCCACCAAAGGACAGGTCATCACCTTCCTGGACGCCCACTGCGAATGCACTGCGGGGTGGCTGGAGCCTCTGCTGGCTCGCATCAAAGAGGACAGGTAGGAGACAAAGTGCTTAGGCGTCGAACGGGTTCAACTCTGACACTGCGGGCTGGAGGCAGGAGCGGCTGTTGCCTGAAATGACAGATAAATGGTGCTTTTTTTCACCTCATGATATAATATCACGATTAATCTCGTGACACCTCAGCCTCCGTATGAGGCTACATTAATGTGAATTTTTGCATCAGCTGTTTGTGTCTGTTGTCATATTTAAATGTCGCTATGCCTGCAACCAGTGAAAGTCACACAAATGTGGTCTTTGGGCAATGTAAGTGTAATTCTGCTGATAGGTGAAGTTAATTAATTTAGAACTTCAGCTGCTGCTGCTGCCTCGCAGGGACACCTAGGTGCTAATTAACGTTGTTGAATGCTTAATCTTTCTTAGTTAGTTGAGTGCAAACCACGCCCAGCACCTGCACCAAACCCCCAGGATGGATTTCATTGGACAACTTTTAGACGCCATCGCTTGTGTTAAGGCCCTCCCCCAAACATTTACCTAAACTTAGATGCTAATGGTAGATGCTAATGATAGATGCTAGCAAGTCTAGACTAAAGAAAAGGACATGCGGTCCCAGCTGCAGAGTTTTAGAAAGCGAATGCTGTCCTAGCAGAGTGGAGAAGCTGATTAACTTGTTCTGTCAGGCTGCTGTCTTCCACAGCTTCTGATATATTATATATAGATATAGTAATTTCAGTAATTTCCATTTCAAGCGACACGGTGTGTATTCTGTGGTATTATTTCTTGTGAATTTCATCGCTATACTTGTGAAGAAAACAGGAGGGTTTCATTGTGAAAGGACGAGGTTGATGGATGGATAGATAATAATTCTCTTGCACTCCTTCTCTTATCTGAGGTCAGACATTCATTTTGCCTCAGGTGCCTGGTAGAAATTAGTATCATATTACAAAGAATATTATATTATAGAGCCATTACAATTTTATGTTCCTGCACATGTATTGATGTTTATAAGTATGTGCTAGAGCACAGAGGTGCACACTGATTACATTATCTGCAGGAAATATATGCTGAGTGCAGATACATGTAATTCATAGCACAGGCTTACTCATTAATTTTGAAGGCAAGGAACTGGTCATAAGTACTCATGGGTTTAGAAACCTTTGCAGTGGAGAGGTTTTATTATAAAAGACATTTATCTATTTCAGTGCAATCTTTGCCATTTTACCCATGACTAAGTGTCCCCCTGTGCCCCTGGCAAGCTAATAACTCTTATATAAATGATGTAGCCTACACCTACACTATATATTTTTTGTAATTACCAAGTTATACTTTACCCTAGTTCTTATAAACCGTTTCGTTACTGTGCTCCGCGGATATTCTCCTTAACAGTCCTGTCAGGAGAAATGGCAAGCAGATGGCTTTTCTTTTAAATAAGTGGGTAGCAAAAGGTGGATAATGCAGCCACAGCATAAAGCAATGTGTGTCGTCAGCAGTTGGAAGTTAATTTCTACACTCACCTAAGCAAAGAGCAGTTACAAGACCATTACCTGTATGAAAGATTTATTCAGTCAGACAACAAATATGGGCTGCTGGCTACGGTTTGGGATGGAAAATGGATGGAAAAATTTATACATTTTTTAATGTGTATTCGATTTTTTATTTGAAGCAAATGGTAAATTAATAATAATAATAATAATAATAATAATAATAATAATAATGATAAAGGCACTTTTCATACAAATGTAGCACAAAGTGCAAGTTAAGGTGGATAATATGCATCATTTCTCATTTAAGCCTTTATCCATAAATTGTCACTACATTTATTTTTAAACTTTATGATTTGCGTCCTCAGGAAAGCAGTGGTGTGCCCTATTATTGATGTCATCAGCGACGAGACCTTTGAATACATGGCAGGTTCTGACATGACCTATGGTGGATTCAACTGGAAGCTGAATTTCCGCTGGTACCCTGTCCCCCAGAGGGAGATGGATCGACGCAAAGGGGACAGAACACTTCCTGTCAGGTATTAGGGGTGTAACGGTTCACAAAACATGGTCTGGTTCGAACTGATTTGGGGATGCCACGGTTCGGTACATTTTTGATAAGGCAAGAAAAAGAGAAATGCCTGAAAATGTACTTTCCATTAATAATTTCTATGTATTCAAATGTAACAATAAAAAGTAAGTGGGTATGAAATAGGTATGATGTTCCTAAAGCAAATTCATCAGGAGAATTTGAAATAAATACCATGCATTTATAACCCAGCAGTGGCAACTAAACTTGAAATTGCAGTGCCTTATATCACGCAACAAAACTATAAAATAGGGTCACTGAGATCAAATATAATTTCAATTAAAGTAAACAGCACTGCATAATACAACAGACAACAGACATTCTTCTGATGTTGATAACCATGAAAGCTGTTTCTATCTGTAGATGGAAATAGATCCTCTATGTAACATATCCAACTGATGCACCGGCAAGCCAGTGAGGCTGAGTCTACCATGAGCTAGTTTGCTTTAAAAGTATAAAAATAGCAAATAGTCTTTGCTTTTCTGGTATCATATAGGCATGATTGTCATCTGTATGCAAATTACCTCCACCAAAAAAGATAGTGTAGTCAAACTGAGCTTAATTGAGCCAAATGTAATTAATTAAAAGATGAAGGTGATTGTCCCTTTGTACCTTTGTTTCAAAGCATCAAACATGCTGCATGTTCCTTTATTATGTTCTGAATGGTGTTTATCAGAAAAAAAGAAATAAAACCAATAATCTTCTCAGGGAGACATGATATTGCAAAAGCAATTAGTGTATATTATCTTAATCTGTTCTGTCTTTCTTGTAGGACCCCTACTATGGCAGGGGGGTTATTTTCCATTGACAGGACATATTTTGAAGAAATAGGAACCTACGATCCAGGGATGGATATTTGGGGTGGGGAGAACTTGGAAATGTCTTTCAGAGTAAGTGGCAAACAATTTAGGGAAAATTGCATCATGTGACATCTGCCTCGCATCTGTGTGCTAGCATCTATATTTGTCAATTTTTGTGACACGTGTAAATCATTGTCCACATTTTTTGTCTGCAGATCTGGCAATGCGGTGGCTCTTTGGAGATCGTCACGTGTTCCCACGTGGGCCATGTGTTCCGCAAAGCTACCCCGTATAGCTTCCCTGGCGGAACAGGCCAAGTCATCAACAAGAATAACAGGCGCCTGGCGGAAGTCTGGATGGACGACTTCAAAGACTTTTTCTATATCATATCACCAGGTACAGCCCTGCGGCCAAACTGTCTTCTCTCATTTACACGTCAGTAAGTTGCTGTCGCCGGAATAGCGCAGGCCATCTTTGAGCGACTTAAACAGAGGAAATGCAGAGGAAATGCATTTTAGTTACAGGACTTTAATAGATGTATTATTCAGCGTGCATCGCTGTTCAAAAACACAAATCTGAATAGTTCTTTTCTCATTACGAAATTACCAGACTCTTCTGTGCTAGTGATATGCCTCCTGGTAGTACATTAGCTTGCATCTAATAGACTGGTATAAAACGAAAAACCCTCCCTTCCTTTACTTCAGTATTCTGAGTCCCTGGCACATTGTGCTTCTCGCCCATTTACCAACTTTAATTCTCCTTTTCCTTCCCTCTATCTTACACTATCTCTTCAGTTGGGCTTTCAACCATCCCCAAATCGAAGTGCATTAAATCCTACACGAAACTGTGTGTAGCCACGCGGTTTATTTACTTGATCTTTTATTTATGGAAAGCGTTGTACAAGTGTACGAGGGGCCCGAGTGCGCCGTTCTGAATTCCGGTATAAATTTCATAGGATAGTTTTCTTGCGCCGTGCTCCAGATGTGTGAAGAAACACAAGAACGGAGCCCGACCGACCGCGGGAAAAACTCGGAACGATACCGCTGTGCAGGTTGAGAGATGTTTTCCCCTCCATCTGCCGGCCTAGTAATGTGATTACCCTTCAGCAGGCCGGCAGTAGCCCGGGCAACCTGCGAAGGGATCGTCCGCAACCTGTCGATCTTGCATTGCGCGAAGGACCTCCTCTTTCGCCACGTTATCTGGTTTAAACATTCTAGATGCCGGGCTAGCTTTAAAAGATCATCCGTAATCTGCCGGGTTTTATGACACGAGTCTGACCTCCTCCTCCTCCTCCTCCTCCTCCGCTCCCCCTCCAGTTCTCTGTGGCGCGCCAGCCAGTCGCGCGTTTCCTCCGTAAGGGCAGAGCGCGGAGACAGAGCCGCGACGGTGATGGATGAGTCTCTCTGTGTAGGGCAGGCCCCGCGCTGACTGTCCGTTCCTCTAGGATATTAGAGAGAATGATCTGCGCCGCGCTGCTGCCAGGCCTCCCATATTGGCACAGAGGAACGCAGTATGACGCTCGGGCCGAGTTTGGCATCCAGCGATCCCGTTAGAAGTGCGTCTCCCGCCTCATCCCTCCTCGGCGCTGGTGATTTTGTGATCAAAGAGGCTATTCATCATCCGAAACATCTGAAACTCAGAGCCTACGGAGAGAAAGAGCAGAGGGAGAGAGAAGGAGAGAGAGGGTGGGAGAGAGAGAGAGAGAGAGAGAGAGCGAGAGAGAAAGCGGTCTTCTACCCTTGCCTTTAATCTGACAATTTATGACGGCTATGCCCGAGATGAAAGTGTTGGAAGTTGTTAAAATCACAGCAGGTGTTGTTTGCATTGTCTATGGTTTGTGTTTGATGGGCAGATATACTGTGGAGCTTTGGCTGTTTTTGAAATTGTATTTTGTATGCATTTTCATTTATCGCAAGCTCTTTCTTGAGAAATTACCCCCTGGATTTATCTACATGCATGCTATGATTCCCCCAGAGGCACTCTAGGGAGAAACCATCTGTCTAATGTGTTTGTGAGTGTCTGTGCCCAGTTGGTCTTAATCCCTCTTCAATGAATTTAATCTAAGCAGATACATCATGTATAGTTTCCATTTTGCTAAAGTGAAACACACTAGGACACACTCACTTTGTGTCATTCGCGCGTGTCCTCGTTGCACAGACAAATGAGGTTGTTCGAAAACAGCGTTGACCACCCAAATCTTCCACTACACATTTTCAGGTGAAGCGGTTCCATTCACTAGATTTGCTGATACAGAGGGTCCCTCTGGTGTTCACTTGTGGCGGTGCGAGTAGACAGGACTGCCCGTTCTTGCCACTGAACGAAGCGTTGATGGCTTTTCAGCACTACAGCGAATGAAGGTTAATTCAAACAAAGTCCTTATCTTAATGACACGCTTGGCTGAATCCTGGTCTTGGTGTTACCCCTTGCAGGTGTTGTGCGGGTGGACTACGGAGACGTGTCTTCGCGCAAAGCCCTTCGCGAAGCCTTGCAGTGCAAACCCTTCTCCTGGTACCTGGAGAACATCTACCCCGACTCCCAGATCCCAAGGAGATATTACTCACTTGGTGAAGTATGAACTCTTTTGTACTCTGATCTCCAGTAATATTGCAGGTACACGATGTTCTCCTTTACAGTGAGTCAGAGATGGATGCGCATCCGAGCTGTGTATCCAGAAGACGATATATCCCCGCTGAATAAATCTAGCAAGGCTTGAACAAACCGGGGGGGAAAAAAAAACAAAACCCCACCAGCTAGTCTCACTGAACTAGGATGATAAGCAAACAGAAAGGATGTTCTCGCGGTAGTTATCGATTAAAATCTAATCTCACGATGGGATTTATTCGGCTCCGGTATGCATGGAGGGCAGGTAAAGTTTAGACTCAAGTAAAACGGCACACTGACATACAGTTTGCCAACAGAAGAGGGCTTGTGTATTATAAATGGAGGCCATCTAAAGGTTTGCGAGAGGTAGTGCACAGTTGAAGGTGAGATGAGGATGTGATCCTCCAACTTTTATACTGCTGAGACTCCGGGATTTCTCGCCTGTGCTGCTGCTGCGCTGTACTGCAGTAGAAGCTGACTCTCTCTCTCTCTCTCTCTCTCTCTCTCTCGACTGCAGCACTTCAGTTCCCATTGTCCTCATAACTACACCTTCTCCTGATTCTTTCCCTCTATAACACGCGGCCTACCCACTTTTTTTTTCCTTTTTTTTTTATTTTTTATTTTTTTTACAGCCGGAGCCATTAGGGTTTTATATCACTTAATTAAGAATGCCACCATTATCGCATAATAGGCATAATAATTTGCTTATGCAACATATGGAGGGAGCTCAACTTTAGCGCTCGAGGAATGTTTTTTTTTTTAAGCTAGCTCAGTGGATTATTATGAAGTCATCTTTTCTTTTGTGGGGTTGTGTTGCTGGGGGGAGGGGGGGCACTCAGAAAGTGTGTAATCCCATCATTTATCTTTTTCATCCTTAAAGGTTCCTTGATTTAGGAGTTACATTAGCACCACTTACTGCCGCAATATAACTAATGAGTTGAGATTAGTCCTTTCACTGAATAGTAAATATGTAATTAGACTTGATATCTGCGCCGAAGTGGCTGCGAAAATAACAGTCGCCGTTGAGGCGGTAATGGAAACTTAGCAAGGAGAGGTAATAGAAATCTCCTGTTCCGCCTGCTTCCTGCCTTCAGATCAGAAACGTGGAGACCAACCAGTGCGTGGACAACATGGGACGAAAGGAGAACGAGAAAGTGGGCTTCTTCAACTGCCATGGCATGGGTGGAAACCAGGTAGGAAGGATACATAAAATGGAAAACAATTTAATTTGAACGTTGTGTGATAGATGTCTTGCCTCCGTATATCATTAGATGCGGTATCTTGACATTGTGGTAGTGGCTGGACGCTACATAAATATCAATTCCGCGAGGTACGCTTTTATCCAAAGCACTTTCAAGCGCCATGATTTGATGCACGTCTAGTAGTGGATGGCCCCCGCTGGGAATTGAACCGCTAATCCTGGCATTGTCAGTGTCATTCTCCGCCCATTGAGCTAGATGTCTTGGTTCCAGGTGTTCTCATACACAGCCGATAAGGAGATCAGGACAGACGACCTCTGCCTGGACGTGTCCCGTCTCAATGGGCCGGTGGTCATGCTCAAGTGCCATCACATGAAGGGTAATCAGATGTTCGAGTACGACCCCGAGGTAAGGAACCCTCACCTCACCCACAGAACCCTTATTGTGGTCTACGTAGCCTGATGTAGTTTATTTTGGGACGTGATTATAATGAAAAGCCGATCAACTGGACCCAGCTCGTACTTGGAAGAGATTGCATATACTGTACGTTACACTCCCCCATAATGGAGTTTCTTTGCAGAAATGGTATGAATGTTCTTTGCCACCAGATGGCGCTGCACGTCAGTATTTGAGTTTAATTTGTGAGTTCTTGCACAACACTTGAGCTGCATTGTGTGTATCTGCCATACGTTAAGCATTTTCTCCTTTGAAATAGTATGTTGGCAAGTGGGAATATGATTTTGAGGTAAGATCTCCAAATCCTTGCTTCTGAATTTGTCCTTTAGTTTGTGTCCTGTGTTCGTGTAATAGCGACGTCCTATAACAGTCTATAATCCTTTCATTTAGGTTGCCCCTGTGTGGACTGTGCTGTGTTAATAGTTAGAATTAGAACAGTTCATTTAAATCTTGATGTAAATTGTAACCTTTTGTCTGGTGAAATGGGGTGGAATCTTCAGCTGAGTTATGACCCCAATAGAATAGATGATGTCATACATTGTAGACTTCTGGCCTACCAGTCATGCAAGGCACTACAATGGTAGAGTTTATAGATTACACTAGATTATACCTCACATTAGATTTTCATGTTCCTAGTATTACCTGCAAACCAAGACTCAATATCAATATTCAGCCTTTGGAAACAGATGGCACAGGCTATTGTGGGAACAGCAAAAAGACAATTGGAATCTGGAGTAGGAAAATTTCAGTATCCTTCTCAAGCACCAATGACTAACCACTCATTCTGGATTATACAACAGGAAAAGCATCATATATATTAACAGAACGAGATGGTATGCCATCTGACCATGATTGAGATGTCTTAAGACTGAGGAAGGAAGCCTTGAGGCCCTTCCATCAAGCACTGAACAAACCCTAAGAGAGATCCAGTCATTACACTTTGTACTCTGGGATCATCCTTAATATGGAAAATTGAATAATTCATAAATGAATACTTGTCCCTGTCAAAAATAGCATTGGGGTTTCAACGCTTTCAATGGCTGAGGTTATTTTTAGCCCTAGTGTGATAGACAAGGGCTGGTATTGCTGAACCCTGGGTGGCTACAGTGACATTAACATTTCATCTGGTCATCAGTTTTAGCTTCATGGAAATACCTGATTATTCCATATCCCCAGTTCTGATCCACAGCCATGACAGACAGCCTTTCAGTCTTTGCGCCTACTCAGCTGTGGTTCTAACTAGAACCCAAGCGATACTGGATTTTTGGGGCCGATACTGATATTATGGAGTAAAGAAATTCCAATATCGATATATCGGCCATATTCTTTATATATACACACTACAGTATATATACAGAATATATACATAAACACAAAATTTTTGATCCCTCAAATGTGGAACCAAATTAGTTTTCATTGCATGTTCTATTCTATATTCTATTCTAAATTAATCTACACTAACGATGAATTTATCGTTATATTTAGGTATATCAAAACTTAACTTAACGTAGTGAGTAAAGTCACTGGCAAAATGTCAGATGTCCTCTCTACTAAACCACATATTCTCTACTCCAGACATCACCAAACGGCGGATCTCGGGCCGGACCTGAGACGGTGACGGTTCTATCCGGACCCGTGACCAATTTCTGATAAATTAATGAGAATAAATAATAATGTTCATAATAAGCATAATTTTTTTTCTGACGGTCACTGCTATAGACAGCGGGCGCAGCTAATCCAGTTAATACGGTAATTGCTTTTCATATCGCCGCATATACCCTGATACCGATATATCTGTGATAGGTCAATACCGATAAATTGGTCTACCGATAAATTGGTCGGGCTCTAGTTCGAACAAGAGATGAGCTGTGTCCGCTGTGTAGTCTCCAGTAAAAATCCCAACATACCAGTCAGATGTATGGTGGCATTCAAATCCCAACTCTAGCCTCAGCCACTTGCGTTTATTTGGAAATATACATTTATAGTAGTATATCATATTACACAATGTCTTTCACAATATCATATTACACAATGCAGATGTTAGTCAAGGTCTGTCATGTTATAAATTATCCAGCAGCACTTTTCTTACACTTTGAGAAGTCCTGTGTTAGTACAGTACAGTAGAACAGTACATACTGATACTGTAGTCATCCAGCTGACAGACAATTGTCAAGCTGTCACAGTAACCAAGAACGATCGCAACTCTAAATCCAAAATTTTCTCAAAAATCTTTTAGTCAACAATATTCTATAACAAGAGATGGATGAAATCCAGAATTACGAGTCATTATCAGGCTAAGATACCTTTCCAGATTACCTAGCTCACACTGGCACGTCTCACCATCAATCCCATCTCTCCATCTCATCCCCTGGCTACCTGCAGAAGCACACCTTCTTCCACCTCATCACCCAGTCATGTCTGACCCTTAGCCGTCTGGAGGATGGCACCTACGGCCCCACCGCGGAGAACTGTAATAACAGCCCAATGCAGACTTGGATCCTTCGCAACTACACGCGCCTGGAGGTCTTTAGACACCTCTACTTCAGCCCAACTGATTATTTTCTATAAGCTCCCATTTAGGTCTGGGGTCTAAGGAGCAGGTCAGTGCAACTAGGTATAGTGTAGTATCCCGGGGCTTAGCAGTGCTGCTGGGTAGTTTAGTGTTGTGATGCTTTGTGTTGCTTGAACTAGTCCTAGCTGCAAGTAGGGGTGCTCTGGGTGCTGCAGCACCCCCTGGTGAATAGTAGATGAACTGCAATTGCCATAACTTCTTTATTTACGATAAGGTAAGAAACATGTTTTTAATATGCTGCTGTTGAGCAAGTATTTATCAACTGCTTATCAAAATTTTGATCACAACATGGACGTCATTTTGTTTCTTCACGTACTTATGTTTACTTATGTAAAGAAAATGAGAATGACGTGAAACATTCCCATATGTAGTTTTACTTTTATTGTGAAAGACAATTAAGGGATAGCATCATGCTATAGTCTAATTTGTATGCAACCAACGTTTGATAAATGAGGCCAAATATTCTCTTTGAGTATACTGACCCCCCACCCCACCCACACACGCACACACACACACACACACACACACACACACACACACGCGCGCGCGCGCATCCATACATGCATAAAACACGCACTCTCTCACAAGCTTGCACGCTAGCTAGCACTGGCATCATGGGCAAGTCTACAGCTCCCCCTCA